>JADDOH010002240.1:0-245702 GCA_016648135.1 Agrypnia vestita
AATTTGATATTGCATAACTCCATAACTATTGATATTAGGTCATGGTTACTTGAACATTTTCGACTCATAATCATGGTAGAAATTCACCTGTAAAGTATTGTGGACTAGCTCTGTTACATCCTGTATAAGAATGTACAAAGGTATTTTTTATCAATTTCTATCTCTCCCGACGTTTTACCCAATATGGTGTTAAAGGGTGGCATATGAAGTTTATAAGTTATCGTGTGAAGACGGCGATTATTCAACATAATAATATTAAATTATTAATTCGTCATATAAAAACCCCATAATAATGTGAAGATATATCCGCTTAAAAATGTGTGAAATGTATGTTTTAAAATGAAATATTAATAAGCTTAATAATTTATATTTAATTTATATAGAACAAAAGTTCATAATAAATAAGTTCCAATAAAAATACTTCTATCAAACCTTTTCAAAATTTTCATCATATGCGTTTATTGCAATTTGACTACTCAGCTTAATCTATAGGTACATACTCCATATAATAGTGAGATCAAATTGTGCACTGACAATGATAAAATGAAATATATACATAAAATTTAAATGTTGCAACATACATATTGCAATTGAAAATTAAATTATCGACAAAATACATACCTACACTTTTTTATCGCCTTCTTTTTTTCTAAACATTAAAGCATAAAGCATATGAACATAATAATGGATAGGACTGTATAAATAATTTTTAGCATAAACACATACGTAGAAGCATAGTTTCACGAACAAATGTCTCGTACGATAATCTTTTTTTACGCGGTATGTTTATTTATTTGTTTATTTGGAAATATTAACAGATATCAGAAAATGATGCATATAATATATGAGAGCGTAAATAGTTAGTAATTAACATATTAACTTATATCCTAACATATCTCAGATAGAAATAATTTTGAAGTAGTACATAATAATAATGTAAGCATGTTAAAATAACAATAACAATCAATTGTAACAGTAGTGAGTAGAAGATAATAAAGTAAATAACAAAAATAAAGTATACGTATTACCTAACTTTATTTGTATCTTGCATTGCAGTAATGAATCAATATTTAGTTATTAATCAAGTATTAATTCAATGTTGCGTCGCAGAATTATGTTCACTTTTGATCTTAGGTGGTATAGAGACACATGATAGACATCGATGTCGGTGAACAAGTCGTTGTAGACTAGGCACATTCTCACGATGGGGGAGTGTAATCCGTAATTGTCAGATCTTGTACAAATTAACAATGTAAAGAGCTGTAAGTCTGTTTTATATAGTTAAGATGTAATTCAATGAATCTGCATAGTGTTACCGTGGGATGTTTAATCTAAAGTTAAGCGTTCTGATGTATTTCCTTTGTATTTTTTAAAGTTTTTCAATATATATATTATACTAGGGGTTCCAAATGCTGGATGCATATCCGAGGTGGAAGAGTTTGGTACAGGTGCATGTAAGTTTTAGGATTTTTGAAATTTCTGGTGAAACGGAGTATAAATCCTGTCATGTTTTGTGCTTTACTAATTATGTTTTCTATGTGTATATTGAAGCGAAGTTGGGTATCAAGGCGAAGATGGGTATCTATTCGAATCAATATGTTATTATAGATTCGAATTGGATCAATTGCGCGATATGACTGTGGCAGATATCGTAAATGAACGTTAAAAAAAAAAATAATTGTACAAACCATTTTGAAATATTCATATGTACATACAAAGTTTGTCATTAAAAAAATGTATGTCCAATTACAAAGTAAACAGTTATTTTATTTGATGTCTAGTTAAAACTAGCTGTAAACCTATGAAAAATAATGAGACATAATAATTTATTATGATCCCTGTGTGTAACCTGAGCCGCGCGCTGATTTACGTGTCACACTCTAATCTCATCAGTGTTTCATCCGTCTATACGTAACTCACTGGTGAGTTACATATAGACGGACGGGCATTCGAAATTAAGAGAATTGATTATATACATATATGTAAATCATTTCACGAGTATAATATATAATATATTATACTATATAATATATAATATATATACACGAATATAATATAAAATAAGTATAATTAGTCATAAAACAGAATTGTTTTCGGTTTATAATTGTTTATGTATTATGATCGAAATCCTAAAATCGTTACTTTAAATTTAATAGATACAAATGCAGTTCATCTCTATAAAAATTTGCTGATGAAATTTTGTGCATTTTTTAAATTTTGTACTTAAAAAAATTATTGTCTTTGGCGTGTTGCGTTTGGGGTTTTCGCGATATGCGCTTTCAAGCTTTCATTTAATATTTGATCCACTTGTTTTTATGGGATAAGGGTAGTAATATTGAAAATCTTTTTGATCATTTCGTTTCAACACATCGACAGCTCGTATCTTTATCGCTTGAAGTGTCCAATTTTCAAAATCATTCCGTGGATCGGGGCTCTCTTTGTAGAGGGCGAAGATCGCTTTCAGGCTCCTTCAGGGCTGCCACGTGATCGGCATGCACGACGGGTCGGCCCTTCGAGCGTCGTCCCTCTCGCGGCGGGGGGAGGAAATAAAATAAAAGGAAGATGACAGGGGGAAAGAAAAAAGTGAAACGCCGAAAACAAAAGCAAACCGTTCGGTTTCCCCACTTAAAATAATACGTGATGTGACTATGTGGGCCGCGGCAAGGGACAGCGCAGGTGGAGCCGTGCTCCGTTCAGTGCGTCGAGGCGGAGTTCCGTCGTTGTTTAATAATACACATTAAACTTGAAGTACAGAAAATGTATATAAATACACGAATACAATACTAAACGAGTCTATCAATAAAAGTACCTTATATAAGCAGTTACTGACAAATTATCAATAGAATCGCTCACAAGAGGTCACAGTCTTGAACGCAGTCACCTTAAATTTGACCTACGAATGCATTTTTTAATTTTTTTAAATTTAAATTTAAGTTGTTAATATTAATATTTCAATTTGTTAATATTTCTGGCAAAGGAATGGAGCCTCGTGTCGGATACCACCACATTTGCAGTGAAACACTCTAGGCCCAGCGTTTGAAAGACACAATTATGGTCATTTTTTGCAGGTTTTCAATTTTCGATGGTAAATTTCAAATTAAGGAAAGTTTACATAAATTTTCAATAAAAAGTGAAATTAGGAAAATAATAAGAGCTATAATTTTGATCATTCATGCGATTTCTTCCCCTATTCTTGAGTATCCGACTAATTTTGACATCATGAATATTGCATCTTATTTCAAATTACTCATTAGTCCGGAATTGAATAGCCATCATAATAGCTAAACAAACAATTGATTACGACACGGAATCATTTGTAATTTAAATTATAATTAATTTTCTGTAAATTAAGAAAATGATAAACTCATTTCAATAAGTAAACTTATTTTTAAATAGGACTGGGAAAATAGAGAAATCATAGAAGATTCCTTCTATCAGCGCGAGGTCGCGTATGACTACATCTTGAAAGTTTGACTGTCTTTTGCGGCTGCCACAAATTAAATAGTAGCGAAACACGTCACAAAAACATCCATAAATCTCATACAAATGAATTGTGATCTCGCCGGGATTCAAACCTGAAATCTTTGGTAAGGGAAGCCAATGCTAAAACTTCTTGGTAAAACTTTACGGAATCGAATCTGGGATATTTTGGCTCTGCTGCCACAAAAAGATAGAGGCCACAGGAGGATTTTTAAAATCTACCGACTACTAAGGAGTGCAAAACGGAGATGTTTTTGTAACATATGAAAAAAGATAAAGCAGTGCTGACCAAGATGTAAAAACTTGAGTGCAAATGAAATATTAGGTAATAGAAGTCATACTCAAGGGAGATAAGGTGTAGGAGGATGACGCATCTCCTGATTAAAAAACTTGCGTCATTGTTCAGGGTAGTTCAAATAGGAGTGAATATTTTCAATATCTAGAAAGAACTTTAAAAGAAGACGTTTATTATATAAAGTTAACAGTAAAAAACATAACGATAATTATTGTCATTAATTACATGTACGCTGTTAAGTAACGAAAATGTGTTTATTTTTAATGACTATGACATGACTTCTAATTGCATGATAAGCATGGTCTTATTATTGATTAAAATATTTTGTTTTCCTAAAAAGCAAGTCATTTTAAATTTGACATATGAGATTAAATAAAACATATAAACTTTAACTTTTACCTTAATTTAACTTTAACTTTGTATTTAATATTTCGGGGATTTACACGATGTGATTGTGTTAAAAATATTTGTTAAATTGGCAATTAACAAAAATATATACTCGTATATCCAAAATAATTATTAATAGTTATGTAGTGTTTTAATAATTTTAGTTTAAAAGAGTCTTTATTAAAGTCGAGCGTATTATGAAGTATGAGAAATTTTTTGTAAGTATGTGTTTGAAAGTAATGTTACTTTCACTAGGTGATAATTCTTACTGAGAATGTATGTTCTTGATTATGACACGATCAAATGTACTGAAAAACGAAAATTTTAATACCTTTGACATCTTATAAATGAAGAATTGGCGTGGCAAGAAGATAAAGAATAACGTGGTTGAAAATATTACGACAGTTGTTGTTCGATTAGAGTACTCACTCTTCATAGTTCTTTTTCAGCTCAGATCATTTTAACCTATTTTTAACATAACAGAAATGTATCAGGAAAATATATATTATATCGAACATACTAATGTTAGCAAGCCTTTCAGACACTCTCTGCTTAGCTAGGTATGAAAATATATAGATTACAACTCATTTAAATTGTTCTTTTAAAAAGGTTTAACTTTAAGTAATTGGATTGTATAAACTAATTTTTTAAATTAAAAAAATAAAAATTTATTGAACGTGCTGGTTACATTTCGTTTGAACGGCCTACATCATGTATTGCTGCGGTGGACAACTTCCTTGTTCAAACTTTCCCCAGGATGCGTTTCTTTACGTTTCTTAAGTTTGGAAATATCAAAGTAAAATAAACGTGTGATTTTGTACCGCTGACACACCAAAAAAATGATGTACTGATTGGTAGCTACGTTTATATTTTTTATCTAACTCCTACTTCAATTCCAGGTGAGTATCACTCGCCCTGGTACGAGGCTACCGCAATAGTTTCTTAAAATCAATATTTTATATATATTAACGATAAGTTAGAGATATTTAGTAATCAAGTTTAGTCCTTTGAAATTTTCAGTAGCACGTCTATTTACTTTGGTTTAATTATAAAATATCAAACTTATTTAGAACTAGCTGTGACCCGTCAAATATGACGGAACATTGGTTCACGTCTTTGCCAACTCCTATTTGTATTGTATTTTTGACGGGTATTGCAGGCTCGAGGATAACAACATCGCTATCGTTGCCACCTTCGAGTACGTTGGCCCGGGGTTCAAACCCCATCTCCGGCCATTTAATTTAGTTTTTTTAACTGTGAGTTCGAATGAAATTACGTTACACGAAGTTACGGGGACGGACGGATGGGCGGACGGACAGACAACAAAATTATTATGTTTGTGATTTGATTTTATTTATCTGACTTAGCGTAATGTTATTTAAAAAAAAATACGCATTATAATACGTATCTGCAGATAAGGGTTTAGAAAAAAACATTGTTGGTCTAGTTTTTTTAATGTTTAAAAAAAATGTTTCCAAAAAACAACATTCTACAGTATTGTAGAAATCACCCACTTTTAAATGGTCGTTTTTTAAATACCCTCTTCAAGACCTCATATCCCTTTATTCAGTTTTCTTTTACATTTGTGCGTTTGTCAAATCCGGTGATCACCGCCATAGCCAAGAAACGGTGACATACGAATTATAAGCAGAGATCAAACGGCTATTGTCGACTACTTTAAGTAAGGTGATTGCTTCGTGGCTAATGGTGGCTGCTGGACGGCCACGGTTCCCTTTCAAAAGCATTTGTAGTCTCGGCGACAAGTAGCACTTGACGGATATTTGGAAAATTTGACAATATTTTCAATGTTTTTTCGAGCTTTTTTCAAAATACTTCAACATTTCATTATCAAACTACCTTTTTTTACCGTATTATTAAATGGTTCGTATGTGTACCTATATACAAAATAAAAACTGAGGCCCCTTCATCAGACTTAAGAGTTTCGCTTTACTGACGAGGTCTACAAACTTTAAAAAAAATGTCTATTTGATACGTAAATATGTAAGATTTGTATTTGTAGCATATACTAAATTAAATTGTAAGTTTTTTTATTTGGAATAATATTTTATAATATTTTTTGTGTCTTTCCTTTAATTGGTTAAATATTATTGATATATGGGAAGTAAGTGCCTAGCTATGTAATGTAATTTATAATTATTTTCTTCTATACATTAAAAATAGAACATTAATTAATTCCTTTTTCTTTAAAATGGAATAAATACAAAATAATTTCTAAATGAAAATCACTAAACTATTCATTCTAGCATTTTACCACACGTAATTATTGACATTCATATTAAGCGCTTTATATGTATAATAAGACTAATTAAAATTCACTTGAATGTTTAATTTATGAAATTTCAACAGGGTAGAATTCGCTAATGATGCCTTTTAACAATACTCTTGAAAAAATCAATGCAAGTTCTTTATTTGAAAAGCTTTCGATGATAAAGTCGTATTTTTGCCGCGAAATTAAACCCGTAGAAATGTCGCGGAAGCGTTTTCCAGGGCTTTCCTCATTTCGGAGTGGGACGCTGTGGTTTCAGTGAACTATTTTTTCCGTTTGGCTTTCCCCATTCATACGGTGTTTTGTATGCAAGTTGTGACTGGCAATGGGATACCTCTAAAGCCTCCGTCGAGTAGAGCGCCTCTAGAGAAATCTTGACTAAGCCCCGCGCAGTTAGTAGACTTCCTTCGTTTTCAAGGAGTCCGTTTTCACGAGTGCGAGGGCCGAGGCAGCAAAACAAAAGTTGTCGTGACATTACTAAATAAATATATGTACAGGTACCAGTCTTCAAGTCTCCGTAAAATTTATAACAAATTTTTACAATTTATTCTAAAGGTTAAAAGAGATAATATCTGTCTATATAGACATATTGCCTTTTTAATTGTATATTTCTGCATTTAATCAATATAGTTGGTCGGCTTCGTTCCAAGTTACCCAATTTTCAGAGCATATACGCGGTTTTAAAATTTTTAAGAGTAATATTGTAGAATGTACCTATTCCTTACATGCAAAATTATTTTTTATAAAAGAAAACACATAGATAGAGCAGCGGCTTGCAACCTACATACACTAAAATGCCGCATAATATTATTTTGACGAATAAGCTACTGAAATGAAACCAGAAAATCTATATTAATTAAAAAAAAATTCGACTATAACAACACATTAAAATTATAAAGCAGTCATACTACATCTATAGGTACTTACATATATTTAAAAATATTAATCACTTCGTTGAGGACTTTTATCACTTCAATATTTGGAGGTCTTAAGAGGCCCCAGTACACGAATTTCGTATTTGCTCTCGATTTTGCTAAATTTAGCGTGAACTTATTAAATCATTTTGCAAAACCCATAGCTTAACAGGCTTTTAATCAATTTTATGATGATACATACATAATTATTTTATTTACAAATTGATTCATACAGTTTGAAGAAGGAGTGGTGCTATTCAGACATTAATATTTTTTGACAAGTTGGTTTTAAAAAAGACAAAAATTAAACTTTCTGTTTCCTATATTGCAGTATCCATAAAAACATTTAAATATCGATTATTTTAATTAAATTTTACATCCATACAAATAAAATTTTACTGTCATTAATATAAAAATATTCAAAATTTTTTATTTCATACTCAAGAATTCGAATTAATTAAATCGTATAGTCGCGCCCGGCAGCGGCGAGTCCACGCATTTCAGACTATACGATTTTTTTAATTAGATTTCTTGAAAATGAGGCCTAATTTTTTAAATATTTTTATATTAAAGACAGTGAAATTTTCTTAGTAAAATGTAAAATTTAATTAAAATAATCGATTTTTAATGGTTTTATGGATACTGCAATATAGGAAACAGAACGTTTAATTTTTGTCTTTTTTAAAATGATACCTACATTTAACAACTTGACAAAAAATATTAATGTCTGAATAGCACCACTTCTTTTTCGAACTTTATACAATCAATTTGTAAATAAAATATATGGTCTTTATTTGAAAATATTCCAGATTAGTGTACCAAAGATAACTCTATTGCATGAAAACTAAAATAGTGTTTCGGGGTTAAAATTTTTTGATGTTATAGTAATATATTTGTTCATATTTTAAGGAAATGCTTAAAGAGTAAATGGATCTATCATAATAAAATTGATAAAAAGCCTGTTTAGCTATGGGTTTTGCAAAATGATTTAATAAGTATACGTTAATATGATGATAGTTGAAAATGATGATGTGATGTCACTTTCATCATCATCGTCAGTCTTTGTGTCCATTGCTGGATATAGGCCTCCCGTAAGGATTTCCAGTTCTCTCTTTCTTCACTTCTTCTCATCTATATATTGCCCGTCACTCTTCGTCGCTCCATCGACCTTACCGACAGACGGCCAACACCTTTTTTCCTTTTTATTTAAATAAATATTTTTATTCATAATTATTAAGTTAAGATCGTTATTGTTATTTTTATTGATTCTCTTTTGGGGTTCCGGTCTTCTACGTAAAACTCCGGAGTAACTTCCCGAGTTGATTCAGATACAGGTGTCTCGTAGCTAGTTAGAAAAACTTCTGGAATCTTCTTTACTCAATATTGAATAGAAAATATTATTTACACTTTTGGTAAAATGTCCCGGAGATAGGCGATATTAAGATTACATTTTTTTTAAATTTATAATTTTTTTACTGTAAAACCTTGGACTATCACCACAGTGATTCCTGTTGAATATTGAAAATTCATTCGTTTTAATGAAAGTCAGACAAAATACAAAAATCTAACAAAAATATTTTTCAAATTTCTGTAAAGTATTTATAGTTTTATTTGACTTTTATGAAAGAAATTAATTTCAAATATTCCATATAAGTTTCTGTAGTAATAATCCGACGTTTTACCGAAAATAAGTCAGAAATATAAAAAAAAAACTTCGATGTCACTGATTTCCGTAACTGACATTACGCCCAAATTGCAAATAATATTTTCTATTCAAAATTGAATGAAAAAGGCTCTCCCAAAGTTTTTGCTACTAGCAATGGGACACCTGTATGTAAAATATTATTGCACGGCGATGCGTCTTCCCCAGCCAAGCGCTCAATCTGGAACAACGCCTCTCGTTACGTATCACCGAAGTCACATATGCTCCAGCATCTACCGCATTGCTCGCACACACACAGATACAATATAGTTATATAATGATAGGTTTGAAGAAAAAACTGTAACGAGGCTAAGAATAATTACGCACTCCTGTCAAGTGACGGTTGTTTGAAGTCGTCACAACACGACTCGAATCGAGAACGGTCTACGATGTTCTACGACTTTCGCAAGGCATCTGAAACATTCGGGAAACATCAAAAAGAATCGAGAAGCTACGAGAATCTTCTCCTAAATACTGGAAAGGTCTAGAATGTTTGGTACCTCGATACACGGATATAAATACGGGGTCAGGCCACGCGCAAGCTGTTGTTCAGCGCGTTTGACAAGCGATAACAAAGCGAAAGCAGCCACGGGCCGCGGAGGCCAGGGTGGCCGACCGTACGATAGTTCGAGCGAATATTCTTGTGAAGTTCCTACTTTCGTAACGAAATAAACCGAAGCGAATAATACGCGAAATGCGAAAAATGGATGGAATGTTCTAGTGAATATTGAATATTGAAGCGATAATAAAGTGTCTATTTACGAGAGATAAATTACGAAATAATTTAATTTAAAGAATAGCGTTTAGTTTAATAGTGTTAAGTGACTTTATAAATTAAAATAATTAGTTAATCAGTAATTAATAAATCCCTAATTAAATTTCAGCGTTTTCATTAATAATTCCTCCCGCAGTCACGACACGTGACATTACGGACAAATAAATTCGTCAATCAATGTTGGCCGACCCTTATAATATGAAGGTACGCGCAGCTTTAGTAGAACATCGCAGATGCTTTGTCTGCACAGGGTACCAATCACGAAAGGGCGCATGTAGATGAGTCCGGCAGTGTGGTATATGAATATGTATTAAAATTCAATGTTCAACCATTGCACCGCTGTATTTATTCGAGCGTATTCAATTTATAAACGGCTGCCGTGTTGTCGGACATTTAGCTTGCAAGTGGTAGTCAACCCGTAATCAAATTTTGCTAATAATTAATTACTCTCTTTAAAACATTATTAAAAAACATACGTAGATAAAGGCGCACCCCGCTTTACAGCGTTCGACTGTACGTCACTTTGAAAATTATAGTTCATGATGATTATTTTCAGAGTTATGTTACATCGCTCCTACGGCACAATAATGAAACTGCGGCACTCATCACTTGATTGAAGTCAAGGGGTGCGCATTAAAACCCTATATCAGTATGCTTGTAAAATTTAATAAAACTTTGATGACGTCATGGTAACGTTTGAAATATACACACATACTTTATTTTAAATCTGATTTTGAATAAAAGAAGATTTTAATTTAACGCTTGTTTAATTAAACTTGAGATATCTAGATAAATATAAAATACTAACTGTAGTATGAATTCGCCTATACATAGACTGCCTCACCTAGGTAATCAACACAGTTTAGTTCATTTATTTATTGCTCGTAGATTACACACATCTACTCATCTTCTATTTTATAGTTTTCCTGTATACCTATGTGATTTATTATTTCTTGTATTTATCTTGTTGATTTTTTAATCACTTTCTTGTTTTGCGTCTACTGTTTACATATTGTATTTTTTTTTACTTCCAACTACTTTCTACATATTACTTATTGTATTTTCTTAATGATTTTTTACATTTATATTGTTGATATTATTTCATTTTTTGTTTTGTTATTCCTATGTACTTAGATAGCCAACTTCTTCTAAATAAAAATAAATTAATATATATATTTTTTTAACATTTTATAATAACTGCGCATTGTTTTTAAATGCTTGTGACGTATTGTTATTACGCTATTTCTGAAAATTTTAAAGTATAATGTGGAGAGAAAGTTCTCAATCGTTTTTCGTTGTCTCCCGTGACAAAGATGCATTTATTTAACTTCAAATACCCCATTGTGATTCATCTCTTGGAAGACAATTCAATGCTTAACTGCATTTATGACGTAGCATTTCATTATTATACCTTCCGTCTACCAGGAACTATGCGAATGGTGGAATTTTCTGTAAGATTTCTCATTGTCATCGTGGAACCAAAGCCCAGGATGGGTTCTGGCCACCGCGCCGCAAGGAAATCCCTCTATTCTGCTCTGCCATACGCCTTGGTTCACGGGAAATCAAATTCAAAAGCTTATTTGTCCTTTTGCATACCATCTAGTCAAAGGAATTGTGGTCAACCGATACTCATTTTCCTTTCTAGTTTATGAAATGTTAGTTGCAAATACGATGATGAATTTCCATTCAAGGCAGATTTCTGGCTCATAGAAGACATTAGATTTAAATAAATTTGACGACATCAGTCTCTCCATAGAGCTTATAAAATTCGGCGTTATAGCGACCACGCGAAAAAATTATCTTCACTAATCGAAAGAATTTTCTCAGGAATTTGCGCTTGACATCTGTAGTTTTAAAGGGTCGATAGAGCTTAGATTGCATGCTTTTGCTTTGTGTATCAATGCTAGCCTAATGAGTCTTGCGTAGATACACTTAAGTTTATTTTTAAATTTTTTATATTGTACAGAGCATTATCCATTTGGTGGCAGAATGTATGTATGTACATAATAAATAAGTTACAAAAATACGTGTTTTCTACAATATAGACTTCTACAATATAGACAATATATAATGAAATATATAGTTTAAAAAATGTTTCACTATAATTATTACGTCTGATTAAATTGCGATAGTAAGATAATGTAAAATTATCAATATTTTTATATGTATGTGTATAACATAGTATACATATACGCATACACATACAACTGAATAAATATACCTATCTACAAGTTTCAAATTTTTGATAATGTCTGGATGTTCTTTCAGTGGAATTGGTGAACGTTGCATTGTGTCAAGTTATCATTTAAGCCAGCTTATTTGGTCATAAGCCCTGAGCCATCCTATAAAGAATTTTATACACGTTTCCCATATGAACAGTTTCGTCTCTCTGACTTCTATAATTTATCCTAATTAATAAAATTATCAATAAAGTGTGCGGAAGATAATTAAAAAAACAATATCTTCGCTTTAATTTATTTACATAAGATAATTATGACATTAATCAAGTATGGTTTAAAAGTATGATAATTCTTAATTAATCTATTCGTATAATTTATGCATAGAAAAAATCCACAGGCATTTGATGTTTTTTACTCCGCATTTTAAAAGCCCTGATAAAATTTTGAAGCTACGGGGATTCCGTTAATAGAGTCCATGTTTATAATGTGATGCCCTCTAGCGAGTTTGTGCTAATAGTTGGTAGAATCCGATATAATATTCGCACGGAAACCTGCACACAGGCATTCGCGGATAAGCCGGCTGATTTTCGAAATGGTCTATTGTTGCCAGCCTCAAGCCGAACCCTAAAACATAACCCCTAATAGTTTGTTCAAGTTTCTTACAACATGGCCATTGAAAATATTCAAAAGTAAATAATAATTTAAAACCACTTGCTGGCTTATCATTAACTGCGTTTATGGAGTTAATAAATATTAATATTTGATGATCTGATAAATAAATTGAATCGAATGATCTGAATACATACATCTGAATCGTCGTATAATTTTCCAGAAATTTTTAACAAAGGGATATGATACTTGGTAATATTATAGATTTAAACAAAACACAAAATTGTATAACAAATAACGTTGCTATAACTACATATTACTCGGAGGTATATTTATTGCTTTAATTCCATTCAAAGTATAATCACTTGTTTATTGAAATTATAGTAATTATTTCACAAACTGATGACACATTCCAGTGTCTTGATTTCATATTTCAATTCCGTTCTTAGTGTTATAATTCGTTTGCCACCGGGAATTATTTCATAAACTGATGACAATCGGTCAATTGTCCATAAATTTACTTATGCCGTGTCTACAACCCCTCGGGCGAATTGACCGCAGGATTCATTATCGGAAGATCAGGGGCAGGCAGCATATAATACAACAATAATTTACCGCTGCGGATCCTGGTTATAAATAAAATATTAAGAAGTTCACAAATCCACGGAATAGTATTCCTGAAAATTAAATCCTGAAACTCAACGACAAAGAATGAACGAAAAAACCTTCGAGTTAATTTGTTCGTTACGAGGTACGATTAATCGAAAATGTTTAAAAAATAAAATTATCCTTACAGATTACTAAAGATAATATAACATAAATATATTTAAAAAATATATAGAAAAACTTATGCAACAATAAATAAAAAATAACGGTTACAATATTTATAGAAAATATGTAAAAATAGTAAAACTATTCATATAAAAAAATGTATGTACTTAGGGGTAACAAAACAAACAACTCATTTTTAGATAGAAACTGAAAATAATATTTTATGATAAATAGGATTATTTACCGAAATGTTATTCCTGAATAAATAAAATTAAACATAAGGTAGCAAGTGATTTCAAATCGGTTCTTTTCAATGGGAAAACAAAATAAATATGAAAATAGTTTTGTTACAACTACGATTACTATTCTATTATTACTATTGTCTACATATTCACTACACTTATTGCTAAATAATGTGTTGGAATGTAATATATTAAATGTGATTTTTAATCATGTCGTTTATAATACATATGCTTATTTCATTAGAAAATATGTAAAAATAGTAAAATTATTCAGATAAAAAATGTATGTACATAGGGATATTAAAACAAACAACTCATTTTTTACATGAAAACTTAAAATAATATTTAATCATGAATAAGATTATTTATTGACGTGTGGTAACTAAATAAATAACATTAATCATAAAGGTAGCAAGTGATTTGAAATCAGTTCTTTTCAATTGAAAAAAAAGTAACCCATGAAAACCAAGTTTTTATTATACTCCCTTTCTTTGTAAAATATAACAACAATTAAAGACGAATTAAAACTTATAAAATAACACTAAACTTACTGTAATTAAATATATTTCTAAAATGTCAGATGTTTTGATCTTTGATAAGACACTTCATGCTTTGAAGATTAAATTCTAAAAACATTTATCAGTCAATTTAGATTTTCGACATTCGTAGTGAAGTACCTATTATGCATACCAACGGAGTAATTCAAATTTAGAAAATATTCCGCGACGTTATCGGGCCGCCGTAATCAAACTTTTCTAATGATTCCAATTTGAAAAAACCAATAAAATTTCTAAAAATCCGAAATTATACTATAATTATTAATTTTTTTTAACGAAAATTTGATAGATCTTCTTGATAGTCGTCACGAGTCTACTTGTCAAGTTTCAACTCGATTGGATCACGGGAAAAGGGTCAAAAATCGATCCAAAGATTTAATTGACGGCAAGCCGGCAAGCAAGCAAGCAAGCAGACGCCACGAGTTAATATAAAGGGAGTAACAGAATAAATTGGAAAATAGAATTGTCATCGATATTTTAAATTCGACTACTAGTTGTTAAAATTTCTACGAATATGTCTACGTATTCACTAAACTCATTGCTTAGTCTATGCTGTGTGGGCAACGATGAGTAAATTTGTTTTTTAATTATGTTGTTTAGAATACACATGATTATTTCACTCGCGCATTCCATTCTAATTAGAATCAGACCATTAATATTTCGTAACAAATTGCTAGAGATTTAATGACCAAAGTCAGAGTTTAATTCTCCCAAATACACAACGATGGCTGAATAATGACAATGTCGAGGCTGATAATGGCGCGGGAGAGTAGGGAGGAGATAATTGAAACACTGCCAATACAACCGCAGCAAATACCGAACGATGTTTTACATATTCACGTGACTACACTATCTTCCATATCTGGAGTTAGGTTAGCATTATGCAAAACAACACATTTGTCAATACTAAGTTGTCACTAATTCAACTACTGGTTATTTTCATGACCATTTTAATACTCCATGTTGAATTTTCTGGGTTGCTTTGTAGCGTACCTTCAACTTGCCCGGCTTTTGTATGTTGTTCAATTTTATTTAATTTTGTAAAAGTATTTTTTATATTCTATAAATTTATTTTACTCGCGTGTAAAAAATATGGATAGTTAATTACTTTGCGCTTATAGGGTATTAATTACTAACTAATTAATTACTTAGCACATCTCTTGCATGTTGCGCATAAAAACATAAAAAATAAAAACGTAGGCGGTCCTTGTAGCCCAGTGGGTATGATACTGGCTTCTCACACTGAGGGTTCCGGGTTCGATTCTCGATGAGGTCACAATTAATCTATGTGATTAACTAAAAAGCCTGGGTGTTTTGTGATATATTTCGCTTCTATAATTGGGCGTCATAGCCTGTTGACGTGTAAAAATATTTTTTTTTTATTACCTACTAGCTGTACCTAATCCGTCAAAAATGACGGAACATTGGTTCACGTCTTTGCTAAGCACTCAAATAAAATAACATAAATATTCACATTTGTTTTTGTTGCAACATTCGTGCCCCACCCTGTACATTTAAACGATATTTTTAGTGGTCCACGGAGAGGCGGCCGTAGCAACATGCGTGAAGCGGCCGGTTCAGGTTTGGTGGCCCGGGGTTCAAGCCCCATCTCCGGCCATTTAATTTCATTTTTTAGCCATGAATTCTAACGAAATTACGGATGTTACACGAAGTTACGGGGACAGACAGTCAGACAGACGGATGGACAGACGGGCAGACAACGAAATTATTGTTTGATTCTAAGAATATTCCCAATGAATACGATTCTTCTGCATCGGTACAATAAAATATTTATCTAAAAAATCTGTTTGAATATATTTTGAGATTATTAAAAAGTAAAACTTTTGTCTGTTTTTAGGTACACGCTTTTTTTAATCAAACAAATAATTGAAATTTGAGATATTATTTACAATATGTGGGGTATAAAAGCAAAGGCAGCAATATCAAAAAAAATTAATGTAGTCATCGAGGATTAGTAATTTTCAATGTACAAAATTCGAAGTTTTATAGGAAACATAGTCTATAAATTGATAAGAAACGTGATTTTGGAAGGGATAGACATATAAAATTTAGAATTCAGTAAATTTTAAATTAGTAATCCTGACTGCATTTCAAACATTTTTTTAATTTTTTGGATATTGCTGCCTTTGTTTTTATATACCACATTATTTTTTAAAGTATTTTCTAACTGTCGGAATTAATCAGTTACTGTGTTATTTTGTGATGTGGTAAATTTTAAGAAACAAAGAATGAATAATAGGCAATAGAATAATTAAATGCAGCCGGAAGAAAGTAATTGTCAAAAAAGGATTGTGATTAAAAAATATAGTGATATTATATTTTAAACATATACCTACATTAAAATATATTTTGTGGACTATAATATTTTACATATTCTGAATATTTTGTGTAAATTGATGTGTAAAAACTGTTTTAAAATGGAGTTAAAAGTTGAAATAATTTTCAGGCGGATTCTAGTGCAAAAGTTAATAATTCGGAAGAATGTCTTAAACATATAAAAAGAATAATCCTTTAAAACGGCTAATCAAAAAAATCTCATTTCTAACGGCAACATCTCTACTGGTTTATGTGGGTGACAAATTTCAACCACGGGTATAAAACAAGTTGTAGACATTTAACATATTTAAAACTTCCAAAAGTTTGATAGATGGGATATCAAATTTTTGTGTGTGGTATTTTGAATTCACGGCTAAAAAAACGGCCGAAGATGGGGCTTGAACCCCGGGCCATCAAACCCAAACCGGCAATTTCACGCATGTTGCCAAGGCCGCCTCTCTGCGGAGCGCCAAAAAATGCTATAAATATACACTAGGGCTTAGCAAAGACGCGAACGATAGTAGCTGCAACCCGTCATTTTTGACGGGTTGCAGCTACTATCATATTTTGCATGTTGGAGGTTTAGGATTTTATTTAGGTTTAGGAAGTTTACTTTTCTTTTATTCAAAATTATAATCTTCATTTTTTGTCATGTAACCAGAGACTATTAGATAAAATTTTGGAATAGTGTTGGAGTAAGAACACGAGTGAAATTTGGTTTTGCGTCACACAAATATAAAAATGAAATATCTTTCTTCGGAGAATTTTATTTTCTGTTTACGTTTCACAAATCCAAACAGTTTTACATCCTCGCGTAATAATACATAGTAAAGCGTAAAAGTCCCGGAGAGTGATGCCATCTTTCTTCTTTCGCTCGCCCTCCCGCGGGTCCGAGAGGGAAACGGCTAAAACTGTCGCGTCTTATTGGTCGGCGACGGAAGTCAAGTGGACACAAAACACCAATAAAAACTGAGAGCTTATTCCGCGATGTTTTGCCAAATAAACAGACGTGGGTCTTGTTGCCGACGCGTGTCCCGGCGGCTTTTATTACGAACTGGGTCAAATTTGTCATTTTTTCTTTGTTCCCTCCGCAAGTAAAGTGTCTTAACAAAGTTATATCTAATTTGTTCGTTGATGTGTTTATCTTTTGTGGTCGGGATATTCCATGTCTGCGGAAAAATTCAACGAAGAAATCCTTAGAAAAAATTGTCCGAAATAATATAGATATTCGGAATATTTTTGAGTATGTCAAATTTTTCAATACAATACTGGATCTTATCCCCAGGGGGACATCATTAATCAAGATATATTATATTATAAAGACGAAGCTACTTTTTTATATGGGAAAGTAGGTAGGCTGACTTAAGTACCTAATCACTTTACCCAATGTAACGTTCGCCAATTCCGCTCATAACAGACTACCACATCTATCAATTTTTTGGAAATTTAAGATGTAGGTACACCTCGTCCCATATATGTGTTGTATCTTTATTACCACTAGCTGTGTATAGCGTCCCATATATGTGTTGTATCTTTATTACTACTAGCTGTGGCAGAAAATTTTTGTCATTCCCATAAACCAGCACAAATTTCTTAAAATATACATGAATTAGATATCATTTAGACAAGAAGAAGAAGAAGAAGGTTCGGTTAAGTAAAATTATTTTAAAATCTCTTTTGTCTTTTTTGCCTTACTTAAGATAAAGTGATTTAAATGTCAAAATGTATGGAAAAAAATTAAGGTGTAACTTTTTTTAATACTTGCGAACTAATCAATTTAATTTCAGTTTTGAAATCAGGACACTCATCTATAACGGAGAGACATGCTCTTGTAAAAATAAGAGTTACTGCCCATATTCTACAATTATGAAAAAACAAGATAGACGCATTAGAGATTTGGTGCTAACGGAAAATCTATGAATACTATTTTACAAGAAACAAATGTTGAGCAATGTCTATAAAAAAGTCGTAAGAAATGCTCCAGATCAGAACAAATGGCACCGGTTATTTTGTGTATGGTGTCTTCGCTATCAGCGACCTCGACGGCTAAGAGCATTGCGAAGAATAAGAAGATTATATATTTTAATGAGCATTAACAATCTTAAGACATAATATAATATAATGAAAATATGATATAGGCAGAGAAATAAAATGTAAAAAAAAAGAGTCATCAAATCTCTTACAAATGCTCATTATATGCGTTTAATATAATGTCACTGGCTCTAACCTATAAATACTAGAGCGAGTTTTATTGTTGCCTTTTGATATACGTGTACGTAAAAGCTGATGTGCAAAAACAACATGAGGCAATCTAAATTTAAAAAAAATCTGCCTGTAAGGCAACTGTGCGCAGTACAACCCTGAGAGAAGCGTGCAGGGAATTACGCGCTGACAATAGCGTGTAAAACAAAATTACAAAATTAAAAAACAAAAAAAATAAAATTTATCCTGACCTTACCTATAGTTAACTAATAATGGTGGAAATTTGGGAAACAATGAAAAAGTTTTTCATCAACGACGAAACAGATCACAGTAAAAAATTTGTTGAAAAACGTTGAATTTCTCTAAGAGTAAGTAATTTTTTTTCTTTGTCAATAGGCAGCCTCATTGTACTAAAATGATTTATTTGAATATTAAACAGAAATAATAGTTTTTTTAATGTTACATTCACAAAGCGTTAAACTTAGATATTATTCTGTTTCAGCTTTTATTTTTTATTTTTTTATTTATTTATTTATGGGAAACTAACAGTACATATAAAGAGATTATACATGATTATTGAACAATATATGTATAGAGACCATCTTATAAGTTTCCAAAGAATTAACCTGTTGTGTTTTAACATAAAGCATAATTGAGTTATAGAATAAAAAACAAAAAAGTGAAAGTTTTAAGTTGAGAGTTTAACTATGAGAGTCAAATAATTAGAGATAAAAGGAGAATAAGGAATGGATAGGAAAGGACAAATCTACTTAGTAAAAAGGACAAGAGATAAGAATAAAAAGAAGTGCAAAAGATATATGTACCGCATAAAGATATCTGATCAATACATCTGCATATAATCAAAAAACACTAAAAATAACACTCACTGTATACATTACTTAGATTTTGAATTTATCTAATTATATTTTGTAATATTCTGTTACATAAATATATATTTTTCTTTCTTTTCCAAAATATGTGTTAACGAATAATCAATGTACTTACTGAATGCACGCGCCTGCTACCAACCACCCTTCCACCCCATGGGTAAGCCCTGTAACCTTTAAACCGATATCGTAGAATACGGTGGTATATAGTTTTTGTGTTTATTTCTCCACTCATCAAGTAACAAATTGAATAGCTCTGTGTACTTAAAGTATCATTACGAAGTGGGGGTAGGAGATGAGCAGTATTGAGAGTATCATTTACTTCGGGGGATACTCGGGCTTTTCCATTATTTAATAAAACAGTACTTTTTTCATAAAAAATTGAGTAAGAATTTTTCAAAAATTATTATATCACCAATTTATTTACACTTAGAGACTTGTTCAAGATCACTAAGAAGTGAGTGCCCCGCAGCGTTCTTTACAAAGGTGGTGTCAAGGTATGGATCTACATGGAGATCGGTCTAGATTGAGATCTGAAGTGACTGCAATCATGGAATTTCGAGATATAGTTCCATGAGTATTTTATTGGTCTAGTGGTTAATACATTTGCTTAGTGACATAGTGATCGCAGGATTGAGCCTCATTTCAGAGCCGCAAGCAAGTCCCATTTGTGATACAACAGGCGTTTAGCTATGTTTGAAAATAGTGAGAATATGAATGTGGGACACCAAATAAAATGCTTGTTCAGACACAGCGGGAACCGTGCAGTTTCAGAATCGCGTGGGATCCGTGCGGGTCTTATTTACCTAGGTTTGTATGTGATCGTTCAGACACAACCGTGCGGTTAGTCAACCGCCGCAGTGCCCGCAACCCAACCGCTAGAAAATAGACCCGCACGACGTCCGCACGATCCTATTACTATGGAACCTTACGAGAGCATCACGTTGCGGGCACCGCACGGTTCCCATGTCACAACAGGAGCACGCATGGATTACATTCTCTTTTCTATGGTTATGGATCGCTTCGACACTGAACTTTTTATTGTTGAAGTGGAGAAAAGACCTGTAATATGGGATCTTCAGTGTGAGGATTACTCAAATATGCCAAGAACCAAGCTTGGTAGGAGTTGGTGGAGATATTTGGAAATGATGGAAAAAAAAAGTATTTTAGGGAAGTAGGTATCTATTCACCAAAAATGAACCGACAGAATGATATTTTTGTGTCTTGCCATGGAACACGGCCGTCGTTAACACAGTAATGAGCGAATATATCTCTGATATTCAAAGATGGAGAACGGCACCGGAACTGTCAAACTGACGTTTATTTTCGCGCGCACAAATCGCTTATTAACCGCGGCTGTGTGAATAGATGACACAAATCGCGTGTTTTGAAACGCGATTCTGAAACTGCACGGTTCTCGCTGTGTCTGAACAAGCGCAAAAGACGGACGGTTGCGGTTTTTTTCAGTATATTCTCAGATAACTAGTGTCGACCGACCCTAACTAAATCCCTGCGTTAACCGCACGTTATTTAGAAAAAGAGAGAGGTAGAGTTGGCGCTTTCCCTTTTTATAACCGCGCCCCCTTGTACTCCTGTTAGGGTTGTCGGCCTAAAAACACCTCCTAATATTACACATTTTCTAAAAAAAATAATATAAGATAAAGCAGAATCAAGTTTTGTTCTTTTATTTTTTGTACTTTTGTTCTTGTAATCTTATAATATACAATAGGTCTAAAAAATTACAAGTCATCTACATAATAAATGTTATTTTATTTTATGAGAAAAAAAAGTTATAAAAACAATCGCAAATTTCCATTAGAGCTTCAATTCATAATTCAATATTGAACCAAGGTACAGAGTATGCCCATAATAGTCTAAATAAATTTAATGTTCGTCAGGGCTTCTTGCAACCGTAAATAACTACGCAGATTAATGGTTTCCTAACCAGGCGAGAACCTTGCGGTTCAGTGAATTATGAATTGAAAGAGTATTGTACGCAAACACAATAACATGTTTTTAGATCTTCTTAAATATTATATGTTTGCTTTAATTTTCAAATAATAATGAATAATAGATAGCTCATAACATGTTCTAAATAAGTACTGCGTTCAGACTCGTCATTCCAGGCATCAATTGTGAAAATTTTGTACGTGAAACCTAACTTTACCTTTATTGCGTAGGAAAAATACTTCACATGTGAAGATACGTACCTACTCATTAGGTAATCTTTATGTTTTAAATAAACAAAATAAAATATTTTTATACACACATAAACTAAAAATATCGATTATTTACTTTTTTGATAAAAGATAAAATTTACGACTGAGTAACGTTCTTAAACGTTACATACCAAAAATAAAGATATTTTTTACAAATTTAATTATAAATTTATAAAAAATATAATGTGGTGGCGTTTGCTTTAATAATTACGAATAAAAACATATAATACATATCACTACTACTAACCATTTCACAAATACTAGTGATATTTGCGTACTAGTAAATACTAGTGATATCGAATCGTTATAAGCAGAATCCTCGAAAATCGAGGATACTATCTAGTATTTTTTTTTTATCTTCACCACTATGAGTTAAAACTTATGAAATTGAATATCTTTATATCTGTTCTTTACAAAACCCTATACTAGTCGATCGATTTTGCATAATTAATTTTTGGGATCCTGCGTAAAACACGACAGCATCTCTCATTTTATTTGGCTTGTATATATTGAATTCTAATTTTTAATTCATCCTTCGTATATTTACATATCTGAATTAAACAACTAACCATCATGCAGTGTCCCCGCAGGCGTAGGTATAAAGGAAAGAATGCCATATCCTTGTATCTTGGCACACCACTTATGCTTCGGCGACATTTATACATCTTCGAATGATTGTTGAGGCTTTTAATAGAAATGCTTGAACGAAAGAAGAATGAATGCGGTGGAATATTTTTTATTTCAGATAGTTATAATGGCTTCCAATAGACGTAAAAAAAATGTGTTGGAGGAAAATGCAGTCTCAGTTTTGATAAGACTGGATGGAAACATTAACGAACATTAACATTGACGAAATAATGTTTCATTTTTATTTTTTATATACACAATGTTTATTACGCAGTATGAAATCTGAAAATAAGCGTAAATTCACGCAATAGCGATAACACGCAGGTAGACAAGAATTCGAGGATGCAACACTTCTTTACGAACTCATCCAAGTTTACTTCTGTAACTTTTTTGGTACGCAAATATTTCCTAATACTTCGAAAATAACGCCCTCTTCTTCTACTCGGATGAAAATTTGTCTTCATGGACCACCAGATACTGGATGAAATGAACACGGAAAATATCCCAATTATGCGTGAGCTCAAACGATCCTATCTCTTTTGCATCCATTATTTATATACGCTTAAAGTGTGTCACCACCCCGAAAACAAAAAAAAACGAAAAGTAGATACTTAGCTCAGTTCCTGAACCGAAGACTTCTCGGCTCCTCCATGCCCTCTTGACTGCTCGACTACGACTGCTTCCTTAGATACTCGTCCTCATTCTGACTCGACCACCTATCGCTGGTCCAGCCATAACTTATCTCCGTGAGCAACCCCACTGCTCCTCCTGGTCTGCACTCTATCCTCTTCGTAATGCTTCTCTTCGATTCGTAATGCGTTATAATACTACTACCGTATACTTTAGCTCCAGGCAAGTCGCGGCCGATCGCTCCAATTAAGCTCCAGTATTGCCGTGCCACAATAATCTTTCTTCGCGGCTCCGGTCACTCCCAAAAAATCCGCTGTAGATCCATTTTATTAATTTAATCGCGACTTTCTCGTGACATGAAACCATTGGTTTCTGTGTTTTCTAGGTATCTTCTATTTTGGGAGGACTTGCCAATTACACGACTCTTGTATTAACACGTCTATTTCAGGTAACAGCCTGTAGGTATTTACTAGCTGCTTACTGTTCAGCGGTCGGATCTCGTACACTGCCCGCGCGACCTGCGTAATTGCTAAACTAGGCGTGCGGGCGCGATTGTTACAAATCCGCTTCACACAGAACTTAATTCATCTCTATATCCATCACATATTCGTACAAGGCGTCCGAAAATATTTAAAAAATTAGCTGCAACCCGTCAAAAATGACGGAACATTCGTTTGCGTCTTTGCTAAGCCAGTGTATATATTTATAGCACATTTTAGGCGCTCCACGGAAAGCGGCCGGCTCGGGTCTGCTAGCCCGGGGTTCAAGCCCCATCTCCGGCCGATTAATTTTTTTTCCGTGAATTCGAACGAAATTACTGACGTTACAGGAAGTTACGGACGGACAGATGGACAGACAACGAAATTATTATATGTGATGTACACAGTATTTCAGATCAGAATACTTCAGGGCGTTATATATTGAGGAATAATAGCTGGAATGTTTTAAAACTTTGTAAAAAATATGACTTTCATTTTTTTTATGAATGGATTTTTCTATATTTCCGACTATTTTTCTGTAATACGTTGGATGCAACTTTTACCAAATTTTTAAAATTCGTTTGCTCCTTATATTCTAATTAACAAGTCAAAAAAAATATTAATACCTCGATGAAAAATTCTGGTTTGAAATCTATGTGTATGAAAATTTGATGTATTGTATGTCTTGTGGTCTATCTTAAGGAGTTTTCTGACACCACGAATTATGATATAGTATATATAAAAGTAACTTCTAAAAGATGTCCTATGTTTATGCGACAGGCTGTTACGTACTCTAAGCCAATTGAATCCGTGAAAACATGTCTATATACTAAGAGACAATTCCCAAAAATATGTCCTCATTTGATTAACTTCTCTATAAGATTTTCCGAATTCCAATATGTTCGGTGGAGTTGCTTCAAAAATGGAAGTTATTCAATCAATACCCTATTTCGCGAATAAATTGATTCATAACAAATTTGGAGGCAGTTTCTCCAGCGGCGCAGCTGGCGCGCCCAGCAGTTACGACAGGGCGGGCAATAAATTTACAACAGCCATTTTACTTTTCTTATAAACATGCCCGGATATATGAAACAAATAAGAAATTCGGAAGCAATTTCACAACGACTGAAGGAGCATTTATTTACAACAGGATGGTATGTAAACAGTTGTTTACGATCACTCCACTTCGTGTGGGTTTATGTTTGCAGATTTATTTGACCCATTTTGAATTTCAAAATTGAATTTTCTCAAATCGCGGAAGGCGGGTGCGGGGGTGACGCTAAAAAATATGGAAGGGACTTTTTTCCCTGTTTTACTGTTTTTTTACGGTGTTGAAAATGCTGGATTGACAATTCCTTTGAAAAGTTCAGACTTTGTCAAGAGTTACGCACTCACAAAAGAAATGAATGTAAATAATAATAAAATAAATGTACCGGGTGTAACAGAGTTAATCCAAAATATTTTGCAGGTAGATTCCTGCCTGAGTTATGAGTCCAAAGTATTTAAGCAACAATGTCCTATCAACAATATCTGCGACCCTCGTAGCCTAGGAGGCATGAAACTGGTGTCTCATACCGAAGGTTCCGTATTTGATTCCCGGTGAGGTCACAATTAATCTTTGTGATTTACTCAAACCTAGATAAATTTTGATCTGTTTCTCTTCAGTTTTTCTTTTAAAATTATTTAAGGTTTTAATAATTATATTTGACTTCTATTGAAGTGAATGAATTTTTCATATTTGTCGCAATATAAACTTTATTGACGTTAATTTCCGTAACTATTGAAATTAAGACTTTGTTGCTTAAAAATTAAAGAGTCATACTTTATCCTAGAATCTTCTTGTAAAGTATTGTGAACTAGTTCTATTACACCCTATAATTAATATTTTTTTAACAATTAAAAAGAGACCTGGGAGGTTTATGAAAATAACAATAACACTCATAATTAACATTTAAAAATTTAACACAAATACAATTAAATAACTTTAAATGTGTTTGTTGTGTTTATATAAAATGACCAGCATTTTCCGGGATTTAAATTTAGGTATTATTTAAAATAGATTTATGGATTTTTTATTGTGTAGAATGTATTACGTAGATAAATCAATAATGTGAGGTCCGAAGAAGAATTTTTTTAGACAAACAGGAAGGTCTTTTTTAACTAGATTCGCGGAACACATGCGCTGTTATAAAAATAAAAATTCAAAATTTGCGGCCCATTTATTAAATGAAAACCACGTCCCGCTAGGTGTTAACGAGCCAAAACCTTTACATATAGAAACAAAAGGTTTTAGGATGAATTTACTTAAGCAACTAGAAATAAATAAATATAAAAAGGATCCAAATATTAAACTTTTAAATAATCAACAAAAAATTATCTTCTCTCCACTTCTCAATATTTAAAAAAAAAACCAAAATCAAGGACATAAATTAAAATAATATTTATAAATAACTCTTGCAGAAAACGGGGAATTTTGATAATTAAGCAAAACGTTAACCGAGGCACCTTTAATGATAAGTGCCCGGAAAAAACGAACATTAGTATAGGGCTTCACCACAAATATCTAATTACTCTAAAGGGGAAGGGGTATCTTAATTTTTTATAAATAAGTCGTTTGTACGTGGTATATCCACTGTTTGATAATGGCCTTACAAGCCGAAACAGCTAAAAATACTTTACCCGTAACTTAATAATAATATTTATTAAAATTTAATTTATTTTAAATTTCGCTTAAAATAAATATGGAGTTCTACAAATTAAACACAAAAACAATAAATAAATTATCAAATTTGTAATTCGTTCTTATTCCCTTTATATTAAATTGTGGCGTCTGCTTGTCTTCTTGTCTGACGAAAAAACTTTGGATCCATTTTAAACCCCTTTCCCGTGATATAATCGAGCTGAAACTTTGCAAGCAGACTTGTGGCGACAATCAAAAAGATCTATCGAATTTTCGTTAAAAAAAATTAATAAATTTTTGGATTTTTCAAATTTTGAATGTTTTTTTAATAACTTTTTAAGTTGTATGAAAATATTTCAACGCGTCTGGTAGACGCGAAACCTGATTATAGTATAATTTTGGATTTTTGGAAATTTTTTATTACTCCTTTTCGTAGCATCGCCCGACCGAAGCCTAACGCGTAGGTTAAGCGAAAAAAAAATGTTTCAACTAGTAAATGAGAAAGGGAGTATAATAAAAACTTGGTTTTTATGGGTTACTTTTTTAAACCAACTTCATTGGCCGCTCCAGTAACACTCTGACCGGCGAGTGGAGCAGTCGTTTCTTTGTTTAATATTTTTCGCTTCAAGATACGGTGACTACAAAATCATGAATATTTTTAAATTAGGAAAAGAGAAATCGCTTTCAGGTCAAACAAAGGAAATAGTTTTAAATGTATATAAATATCTCGAAGAATTATATAAAGATAAGTTATATAAATTTAAAATGGAAAAAGTTGATAAAATAACCATCAGCGAATGGAAAAATGTTTGCTGACATACAAAAGGAATTGAAACTGAGCACGCGACGAAGGATGAAATCACAGACTTTAATCACTTTAATATGAATTTAGACGAGTATTCGGAGTCCGATGCAAATGATTATAGTTTATCTGATTAAAATTAACTATAAGAATTCGAAATTACTTAACCACAATTATACCCGCTTATAAATTTATTTTAAAAGCCATAATCCGTCAAAAATAACGTAATTTTATTATATATTTCGGCCGCCAGTTAAGGCTGTGAGAACAGCGCTATCCAAAGTAGCGTAGCGCCTTGATAACATTAGTGATAGAAATAAAAACGAGAATTTTGCTTTTTTTGCTTCCTATACCTCATTATTATTTGAGCCATGTGGCAGCGTTAGTGATGGACATTGTTGCATAGAGAATAATATATTTAGATTAATACTAATGACATATGCCTTACAATCTTGGATACACTTACAAGTTTTAATTATACTTAAACTGAAATATTTAAAACAATTATGAAATTAAAAAAAAGTGAATGGACTCTACCCCCTGAAGAAGAAAACAATTTTTTTGCCCACCCTAAAACGTTGCTAAAGAAATATTTTAAAACGATGTGTTTTAAATAATTGTTGATTTTTTTTCATTGAAACAACTTTTTAAAATATATATATGATTTTTTATGTGATAAAAAAATATTTTCACTAGTGCGCGGTACAGCGATAACCTCAAATGTAAAATATGTGGCCAATGCTTGACATGTGGTTCTTACTGGGACGTGCATTACTGTGAGGGAAGTATTTTGTAGTGAATTTTTCATTGCTACACTTTTCCCTAGGTTCAGCCGTTTGGAGCAATGTGACGGCTCAAGCTCCATAAAGTATATTGAGCTAAGAATAAAAGACTGTCTTCTTATAAATATTTCTAGAAAATAATAATAATAGATAAATCTAAAACATACTGTCTGAATTAATTTGTAAAACGAAATACTGTAGATTAATCTAAAAAAGAAAATATTTAATGATTTTCGTACTTTGATTGGATCCATCAATGTGCTTACAATTTTTAATTTTGATAATCTGCTTATTAAAATAATTAAATAGAATATTTTTATTCATAATCGCCGTTTTCTTTTTGAAAAATACCATTTTCATAAATCTGTGCCTTGTAATCGGAACACCTAATATAATTTCTAGTTATAGTCTAGGGTCTAGGTCATCATGTGGAATGTCATTCATAAATTTCAAAATTCAAAAGTCATCATATGTGATCATCCAATATATTAATTTCACTGATAGTGGAGTGGTTAAAATTGACCATTTTCATATAATATATTCAATATGTACAATAATACCCCGTTTCTGACACAAGTGAAAAAGTACAACATCACCTTTGAATTATGTTTTTCACCAAAAAACGATGTGATTAAAGCACTAGCAAGTTTTATGCTAGTGAATTGGTAAATTTGATATCTGCACGCGGATTAAACAAACGAAATTTTTTAGAATTATTAAATGAGGTAAACTCAGTGTATAAGGGTTTACTTATGTACAACAATGTGCGATAGTTAGTTATGTCATAGAAAACTTATTTAAAGATTCGTTGAGTGTTTGGATGAATGGGCTTTTTTTAATTAATGAGAATCTCATTGAAAAACATAACGAGTTACTAGACGTCGAATAGCTATCAAAATAAAATGTGTTTTACCTACTGATTTTTGCTAACATTTAACTGAATTAAATATTCAACTGCAAGGTGTTTATAAAACAATTATTGTTTTGTTTAATTTAATCAAAGCATTTAAAGCTTAATTACAAAGTTTCGATCGTGACGTTGTATCTAACACCTTCAAATATCCAAAATAAAAAATAAATATATAATATAATATATATAAATCAAATTAACACAAGAATTTTCTGTATATATTCAATCGATAATCAACAGTTTTCTTCAAAATTCAAACAATTCAAGAGATTTGAAAATAAATGAATGTTTATTTTATATCTAGACACACTATCAATCAGCAAATGATTTTTGAGTGGCTAAATCTCAAAGTAATGCAATTTATCGAATTCAGGAAATTGTTGATTTCAGAAATGATTTGGAAATAATTGAGACCGATCGATTAACGAACATAATTAATAAATATGCAGAAGAAGAAATAATGAGACATTGGAATGCCATTCCAGAAATCTTGAGCAATTTTAAAACTGGCTTTATTAATTTTATTCTTATTATTTAAATTAATTTTAAAACTATTATCAATTTTCTCTTCTACATTGCTTGAGAGTCATTATTTTCAGAAATGAATCCAGTTGGTCGTGTGTATTACTAAATGTGACGAAATATGAATCAGATATTAAGAATAAGCCATCGAATGTACAACAACAAAAATCTCATTGACAAATAACTAATGTGTATTTTTATTAATAACGACTTTATTTTAAAGAAACTATATGGTAATTTATAGGCGTATAAATAAAATTAAGTAAAAAACATTTTTTCTATTTTGTTAATTTTTTACTGCTTGGGCACGTTACACAATCGAAAAATAATATTTGAAGATTTTTGTCACGCGGACCTAAAAAGGTTCGCCACACCTGATATAAAAGATATACATATGTATCTACCTATAAGAGTAAGTCTAAGGGTTATATATTTATATGTATGGAACACTTGGGTCTTCTGGACATATGTATGTATGTACCTACTTGCGTAATTCGAGATTTAATATAATATTTCTAGAAAATATTTTAGTCACTCAACTCGACTTTTACCATTTTCAACCAGACAAGTATTATACGGGTTGCTCTCGACCAAACTCTGCCGTATCATTTGGGAAAAAAGAAAAATATATATTTGTTTTCATAATCATCGTAAGCAAATCTCAAGTGAACAATTTTAGCTGATGAAAAGCAGTCGTCTCCTGCTATCCTGCCGACAAACATCTTGAAATTAATTGGAGCGTTTTCCCCGGAGAGCATAAGGGACGGAGGGTGGCTAAACACCGACTTCTGTAGTGGCCTCTCGATCCCGCCCCGACGGTAGTCCGTCGTTTTGAGGCGGTTATTAGCGGCCGGATTATTTAACTTCGGCCCCGCCTACGTAAACATTTGTCTCCTCGATAGTTATGGCTGCCTGGCAGTTCGATAGTATGAACTATTGAAATGATACTTGGTATTCAGAACTAGTAAAAGTAAATACATTCAACTAAACTTATCTATTTAGCCAATGAAACAAATCTGTTCTCTGTAAACATAGAGAAACGGGAATTTTAAAGTGAGTAGTACCACATTAAAAAATGAAACACCTTTATTTAAATATTTTATTACACATTTAAATAAGTTTGTAGTGTAGAATATTATTAAGAAAACAAAATTATTTTTGAAGATTTGAATATTGGTTCAAAATTCATTTGGTAGTCGTTGGAGAACAATAAAATATAGCATATGAATAAACATGTTTTGATCATAATTAACATTACGTGAGCAATAACATCGCAATGGAACTACACACAAGTAAACAAACGCCTAGATGAAATTTACACGATGTTTTCGATACCATAAAATACACAATGAAATTTATATAAAAATAAGTGTTCAGCCAATAATATTGCACATTTTCATAGAATTTTTCGAGTTTATATTAAAAATTATCGAAAAAGTAATTTCAAAATAAAATATATAGTTAATAAAAAATGAATACTTGCCATAATGTATATCAAATACTTTTGGAACAAATTAATGACAGACTTTTCCCTAAGAGCAAAATTCTTTGGCTTACTATATTTTATCGAACTTAAAGTCTAGTCACAGCCAAAAAGCTTTCAATACTGATTATAATACCGCTTATGTACTAAAAATACTTAAACTAGAATACATTCAACAATCTAACATTCATCAAATGAAATAAGAGATTACGGTATCGATAAAAAATATCCTTACAGTTAGTTGAAGACAGCGTCTTCACAAATTCTCACATTTATTTATTTTAAGTTTATACAAGTCTACAGAAATCCGCCTTATAAAGCACAATCGTTGATTAATTGGTAGAATTTTTGAATGTGAAATAGTGGTATAACATGCGTGCTCTAATGCAGCGAAGATAAATGCACGGATCTCACTAGAGCACTCGCTAGAGCTACTTTTATGTTTAATTTAAATCTAATTGATATAAAATTTTCCTTTAATTTCTTGGATGGATCCTGATATCGGACGTTTAGAATACAAAGATTCTAGCAAGCATAGATACAAATAATATTCATATAATCTACGTGCTATAATTTACAAGTGCAAGGTACTAGAAAATTTTGTAACTGGAGTTTAAAATATTACCCGAGAAAAACGGTTTCTTTAGATAAGGAACCGGAATAATAATACACTTTAAAAACATATAATATTTTGATAAATACAAATATCATATTTTTATACAAATTCATATTTATATATACATAATGGTTAATTATTAAGGACGTTTACATTTCATTGACATAAGTACAATTATATTACGTATTTTAATTATCAGAGTAGCACATTCTATGTTTTCAAACAATTCTGTTAATTTTTAATATTTTTTACACGCATATTTACATTTAAGTGTTTTAAATGAGTAAAATTGTTGAGACTCTCAAATTGGGGTTTATTAAATTCCTTAGAAATAATATAAAAATGACAAAATAATTGATCTTCTGAAAGTTTCTTGTGAAGAGATTTCCTCAAATGGATTACAATGATCTACCCTTCCTGTAGCTATCTTACCCACCGATGGTATCTTATCATCGTCCCTTTTGGTAATGTTTAAGAGACGTACAATTAAATACAGAACACCGAAAGTTTTGGGTACTCCCGAGTAGTTACTTGGCAAGTCTTCGCAATGTGGAAGCAGGTAGAGGCGTCCATTATCTCTTCTTCAGAACCACCGCCTGACTTTATATCCTTTATTCCTTGTGACGGGCGGAGATTATTAATTAAGCTTCTCTGATCGCGGGCTTGGGAGTATTATCGAGTACTTACACATACATTGAGCCATTTTGAATTTGGTAACATTTTTGTATTAAAATAGTATCATAAGTACCCTCTAATATTAAATTTAATTATAAAATTAAAATGTGAGTAGGTATACTAGTTATCCTGAACATTGTTCCTGAAAGATTGTTCAGGATAACTAGTATACAGTTGACATTATCTGTCATGATCTATTAAATATATATCTATATAAATCTATTGAAGTGGTGAAAACAATACAATTTTGATTTAATTGATTTAATTAAATTATAAAATGATGTTTATATATAATCTGGAAAAGAGAGTTAAGTCTTATGATGACTACAGAATTATTTCACATCCACATTCCACGCAGTGTTGAGAAAAATAAAGAAGAAACTATTTATTTCAAATTGATTTAAATTATTAAAGATATTCAGTTAGTTTCGGAGATAAACGAGAATGTATGATTGCTTCATATTTTGTATTCAATTTTGATTGTTCTTTCCTTTTGCCTTTTGAATTTTTTCTAACTCAATATAAACTGTTTTTTGGGTAATAAAATAGGATAAAAAATTATCTGCAATGATTTTTGTGTGTTTGTTTAATTACCCGTATAAAATAATAATACTAGAAACGTAAATGAAATTTGGACAAGCAATGAATTCATATTCAGTGTAGTAAATATTTGACAAAACGTTTTTCATTGAGTATTTACGGCTTGGTTATAGGTACGCATGAATGAACATCTTCAATAAGTTTGTTTGTAAATGAACGATCAAAATTGAATCTACATTCTATGACATTAAAAATCCTTTTTTCGAAACTGCTTCTCCCTTCCTTACCCTTCCAATTGAAAAATATCCACTAACAATAATGTTTCACTTTCGTATTGAAAACTCAGCAACATGCCTATAATAATAAAGTTTATGTAACGAAACAACAAAAAGTAAACGCGGAGAAATATAAAATTTTCCAGAAAATGGATCGGAACACAAAGGACTGTTGAGAACGAGTTTTCCACGCGGATTGAGCGGAGACTTCAAAATAAATCACGTTAGACGATATTATTAGGAAATTATATCGAAAATCCTTTGGCTGGCTTATCCAAGCTAGGGTACCAACATATGAGCAGAAAGTCAAACTGAAATATTATTTAGAAAGAAAATTGCTACGTAAGTGTTGCTGTTTTTTAAATTTGTGTTTTATAAAATTATATAAAATAAAAATATTACCCATAAAAATAAAACAATATAACGGATACATTCCAAAATTAAACATTGAGGTATTAATTTTGAAAGCATATTTTACGTGTTAAATATTTACCTGGCAAGTAAAATTCACCATGACAAACTTCGCAAATGTTGACCGAACGGAGAATGTAGTTTGAAGAAAATTTATTATACCGCCACACTTTTCATAAAATCATAGCAAAAGTTTCCATATTTATCGGGAGCAACCATCAATCCATCATTTTGCAGGGCTAAAAGCTTTCTTATGTTAGTCATTTCCAGAGAACATGTAAAATATATGGAGTGTGTTATGTAAGTGAAAGATCTGTAATGTCGGGAGCGTGTGCATTTTAGTACTACAGCATTGATGAATATCAAATAGTTTAATGATACGGAGTTGTTTTTTTTTGTCTATACCACAAAAAATAATTCGAGCAGTTTTAAAACATATTTCGTATTTATGGTTTAATAAATAAAGTATTATGAAAAGCTTGCGCTATCAAAATATAATATTTTTAACATTGTCCTTGGACATAATTATTAATTTTCATAAAGTAACAATCTTGTGTATAATTCCTAGACATAGTGATGTTCCGTGTACTTTTATATGAAATGGAGTCATAGAAACTCACTCAAAAAGGCTGAGGGAATTTGAAGCATTGGATGAATCCTACATATGGCTTCTAAAAATAAGCTGGATTGAAAGGGAAAAATAAACCATTAAATCAATAAAAAATCTGAAATTGAAATATTTTAGCCATGTCATGAGGTATTTAGAAAAGTACCAGATCCTGTATCTCATTATTCAAGGTAAACTTGCGAGCAGAAGAGATCATGGAAGATAAAGGACATCCCGGCTGAAAACACTGAGGTGATAGGTCCAGAAATCCATGGTCCAACAATTTAGAGCTGATGCAAATAAGATAATGATTACTAATTTGATCGCTGACGTTCGATAATCGGATAAGTTAATAATATAAAATCAAATGTGTAGTGAAACAAGTGCTCAAATATAAGTGGAAAAAAACGAAGTTCATTGTTTTATTTCATAATTTGTTCATAATGGATTTCCACAAAGTTAACGCCGAAACATTCAATCACTTATACAACGAAGTTGTTATTAATGTATTGCATGTTAGGTTGTTAGGTTATTATAGAACCGAAATCTTAGATTAATTGAATTTTAGCTGTGGGGATCCATTTCGAGAAAGTGGAATGGGAGGTTTTGTTAATTTATTGGTACTTACGCGTATATGCCGCTTTTATACGCGGGTAGTTAAGTACAATGATACATTTTCTTTATAAATAAGCGGCCCAAGGAAATGCAACTAAGCCTACACATTTTGTTGTTGGTAAAAGATGGCGCGCCGGTCGGCCGCCACGTGGTGCTCTAAATTCAAATCAGCTCATGAATATTTCATCGCTGATGGATTTCCTGCGTCGGAACAAATAGTGCCGGCGCGAACTAAGACTTCCATTACAGCCAAGATGGCAGCTGCTGAATTTCGTTACCCGACCCACTACAGGGCGTAATCCTTTCGGTATTCGGCCTCGAGGACACGTTTCGTGGTAATTTGTTTTCGCTACCGAAAATAACTCCACTCTTTCAGAAATTATATTATTACAAATGCACGCGTCAGAGTTGAGAACTGTGGTTTATTCGGGCCGGCCACCTTAACGGGCGTACAACGGGATGCAACCATAAAAGGGGAGAGCGCAAGCTCTCGCTTTCTATCTACTTTTAACTAGCGTGCAGTTAGCGCAAGGTTTGAGTTAGAACAATTATTTGATGGTTTTTTATTTAGTCTTTCCGTTGAAAAATAGGTTTTCAGTATGGTTTTAGCAAACCTACCAATAAAATACATATAATTTTTTTTTTTTAATTGTTCAAAGAGACAACTCATTACAAATAAATGAAATTAATTTTCTAACCAGATTCAAAAACTATGTTTATATTTAAGTTTTAAGTTATAAGTTATTTTAGTTTTAAGAATTTAATCAAACTATCTTCTTTCTTTCTAATTATATTTTTGAATTCTAATCAATATGTAGAAAAATATTGTATGTGAAATTGTATGTTTAAATTTATAACTTACGCCGACTGCTCAATAATGAAACGAAAAATAACAAGCTAACCACGTTTTAAAACATTAAATAAATAATCATCAAAAATATCAAAACAAAGGTACCCAAATCCTGAGTTGTCAAAATTTGATTTTAAATTGTGTTTTGCGTTAGCTATTTAATTTTTTTCAAAATTGAGGGAAAAAATAAAGATGACAGATAAAATCCTTTATTATCGCTTCCGTGGTTCTATGATTTTTGTAAATATAATTTGAATAGATAATTGATAAGCTTTTATTATTCGTGTACGGAAATGAAGAAGACTCGCATTGGCGATTTGTCTTCCTCAACTGAAAAATGATGAAAACTTCTAAATTTTTGCTTTTCATTTACAAGACTATTAATTTGATTTGATATATTTGTTTTAACAAGATACACTATTACTCTATCCATACAAAATTTTAATGATAACTTTTTGGATTATTCAATATTTCTTAAAATACCATGGCGCTTCGTTATCTTGGTCACCAATAATGCAAAATAAAAAAACCGTACATTTACAAATATTATTTGCGAGTATATCGTTCATCAGATTTGCGGTTGAAGAAAAAAATTCCCTTCCGGCACTGGTCACAAGAATCGAGTAAAATTTATCAATCTTTAAATGTAGTTTTTACATTTTCTGTCTAATATTGACGGAGTTAACGAAATTTTAACGAAAACCGCCACAAATTCGTTCGAAAACAAATCTTTATTTAAATAATCAACACCAAGCTCTATAATTATTAATCCTAAGTATTATTTAATAAATAAATCTAATGAATTCAATAACACGTACAGTATCGATGTAGATAACTCGGTCGAATTTTCAATCAAATTATAAAAAAGTAAAATACGACCTTTTTCGAAACGTCTTTGCATTTAAGAAACACAATCGAATTAGTATGTGCAAGCCATGCATACGACGTACATTGTTTCGCTGTGTTGGTGTTTGCGGGTAAACGAACACAATAAAACAATGTGTCTCGTACACATGGCTTATACACACTAATTCGATTATCTTTCTTAAATGAAAAGAACTCTACCTTAGTTTAATCTGTTTGTCTGACACAGCAAACGCTCTGGAATGGTGCGGTCTATTTGCATTATATTTGTATTGTATTTGTATTGGTGTTTTCTAGGCCTGTGAGCTATGATACTTGTAAAAATCGATTTAAATGTAAAAAAGTAAGCGAGGGAGCGAAAATTAAGTTTACCCAAACGAGCGTCAAACGAGCTAGAGAAACAAACCCTATAAATAAATAATCTATGACGATTTTTATTTGTTTAATTTTTTTTTCATCCATTTAGAATCATCCATCTACTCAGGGATAGAGATAAGAGAATGCGAAGAAGAAGAAAGGGCAAAGCCGAATAGTAAAACTATTTTATAAATAAATGCTATATGGACATTGTTTATTCAGAAAGTGCGATCTATATTTCATGCGACCCGATTACGTCGCAAACAAATCTCGAGCCCAAAGAACATCGGCGTACGTCTCGCAGAATTTTATATTAAATTAAGAAACGGGAAGCCCGCAGGTAAACAAGGTATCCGAAATCGGCCATGAATATTCATGGGCCGCTAATAATACAGGCGTCTAGGATCGCTCTTCGCTTTGATGTTATCCTTTTCAGCGTGAGTTGTGCAATTGCGTCAGGCCGCTCGCGGGCCGTGTGTGCCGAGCCCCGGAGCCGGGGAGTCCCGGTCCCGGCTCATGCGGAACGATCCTGCTAATGCTCTGGTTTCAATTAATGTCTGGAGTATCACAAACATACATCTATCTGATTAAAGTCTTGCGAAGGTTATCTGCTCAAGTTAAGGAGTCACACTTGCACGAAATCATACATCAAGCATCAAAAATAATGTTTTTAAAATATTTTAAGAAAATTTATACTAATAAATATGACGATAAGAAAACCGATCAGGATGCAGGTCAGTTTTAGAGCAATCTGTAAAAAAATTGGGTGTGTGCATTATGTATGCGCGTTAAAAGTTTTAGTTCTTTGGCGGGCATTTAAATAAACGAAGCATCGACTGCCAAACTACGACTTCATGCAAAATTATCTGAACAAGAGAAAGCGCAAAACAAACCAGCCTTTGCAGATATCGAGACTAAAAGCCATCGGGATGATTTCACCAGATAAATAAAAAACTAACCCATAAAAACCAAGTTTTTATTATACTCCCTTTCTCATTGAATCAGGTTTCGTGCCTGCGCGTCGGGGTCATTACTCATTTGTATTGATTCCAATTTGAAAAAACCATTAAAATTTCGAAAATTCCAAAATAATACAATAATTATTAATTTTTTTTTAAACGTTGCATTTGTTAAATCATTTTAATCGTCACCACGAGTCTGCCTGCAAAGTTTCAGCTCGATTGGATTACGGGAAAAGGGAAAAGGACAAAAAACCGCAGACGCTACGAGTTAAAAGAAAGGGAGTAAAAATAGATAATATCTATAGCGCCATTTTCATAAAAAAACTCACCTCAAGGGCGCTTAAATCTTTAAGCAGATGGCGGTAATAAAGTTAAAAACAAATTTGTATTAAATAACTTCATGGTGTGAAAACTTCCATCGGATTATTGCATACTAAAATTTTACTCTAAACGCACCTAAATAAGTATAATTTCGGAAAAGGATAATTGTATTTTAGGCCTTTATCAAAGTTGATCTTCGTACCCTAAAAGGTGGGGTTTGAAAGCATTTTCGTTAAAAGTACCTACTCTTAGTAAATCAAGTCTCTGGCAAAATTAGAAATAGTTGACTGTCTCTTGTAATAAACAGTTACTTCAATATATTTGATCAATAATCATAGGTGCTCAGCTTCATTCTGTGATGGAACACAGTGTTATTTAAAAGTGTTATTATTAGTTGCAATCTTTGTCGGTCACAAAGCAAATAATAAGAGTTTCAAATAATAAAGCAACTTAATTTAAACACGCTGGGATTCATACACTTAATATCAACAAAAAATAAAACTCTGAGATGAAGGCATACAATATGGGGCAGTATATTTATAACGTTTCAAAACTTTAAACGCGTTTTTCTCAAAACTACTTTTTCGATGGCCGTCTGCTTGATAACTCCAAAAGTTTTCGAGTTTTTAATATCTTCATTATGCATTCGTCTATCGCATTATAATCTATTTTTTTATTATTTTGTTAATAAACAATAAAACCAAAAATTTGCATGAAAACAAGTAACTTAAATTCTAGTTGTTAAAAAAGTGGCTTCATGCACAATAGATGTTACCTTATTTTACAAAAAGTTAAAAAAAAATTAGATTATTCAATATTTCAAGGACTTGGGCCGGCCGTTAGGCGCCATTTTATCAACACCTTAAAAATTCTCTCAATATAGACACGTGAGTCTAACTTTGCATTATCGAAGTCTCACGAATAGTCCACATGAATTTAGAATGAACTGGTTCTTAACCACTAGAAATATGAAGAAATTAGTAGAACGTTTTTGAAGCATCGTGAAATCAATGTTTTGTATAAAAGGCAAGTGGGCGCGCGCACGGAATATTAGTTGTTCGTTATATTTTATATAATATTGATAATTCGGTAATTCAGTAGAAACCAGCGATTGAGTATGCGACCAGCGAAATTAATTGAAAGAGTACCTAACAGGCGCAGGCGTTTGGAAATAAGTGCGACCACTTGCGCAAATTGACGCAAAGTAATGTGAACCTGAGTGAACTATTGTAGAACAATTAGTGTAAATTTAAGAACGGTGTCCCGATTAAATCCGTATCCAGTGACTTTGAGTGATAGATAAGATAGTGATAGATAGACTTTTAAGTGTTTATAGTGTTTCATTTCCCTTTCGTATTCTTACTTATTCTCTAGGCGACTGCGCTCCTGTTCTTCCTTCTCCATAAAATTTCGACGTTTCTTAGTATGAAAGTATGAAAATGAACGCATTTTTATATTGGTGGTTTAATTTCTTTTGGAGATAAATAAACATATTGATTTATCAATTAATTATAAAATAATTTTTTTTTTAAAATAGTAATAATAATGTAATGTAATAATAAAAATAGTAATGGTCTTACAAGATTCCAACATCGTTCTATTAAACGTGATCTATCTGACCATGAATTATGCTCGTAGTCTAATATGCTATACTGCAATGTCCGTTCATTCATTGTTCCACGTCTGCGTCTGTCTAAAATTGTCCAATGTGTTTATTTCCTCTTTATCCTTTTGGATTTTATACGTAGCTTCACTGCCTGTCCTACCCTTACAGTCCCAATGTTCACTTTTCTTAAGAAATTCCGGGAGTAGTACAGCAACCCGAGATTTGCGATTCTCCATTTTTCCTCGAAATTTTTCGTTGTACTATTTCAGACCGTAAATCTTGCATCATGTATTTTTCTTTTTTCCAGCCAAATAGTTTTCATTTTAATTATGTACATACTTTTTACGTTGAAATATCTGTTGCTTTTAGGTATTGCATAAAATTTTGATTCATTTGATGAACACTATAAAATAATTTCTACGATCCGTATTATTAAAATTTACGTTTAAAATACAGGCGTGCTTGCCCACTGATTATTATATCAAACGTAATATGTTAAATAATATTTTCATAATGCTTTGAATAAGGTAAAATAATAAATTTTAATAATAGCATAATGGTAATGCATTATTCCGTCAAGCAAGGGTTTCGGGTTTGTATCCCGGCGATAACCAAATATATATATTTTTTCTATATGTAATATTTCATTATTTTCGTAAATTTTGGGATAAAGTTAAAAAAAAAACTATTTTTCTACTTGATTCATCTAATTTATTTTAAAGTATTTCAGTAGCAAGTATAGTAATGATGGCTAAGATTTCATTAAACCGACTATTAAATTATTAAACGGCCTATTAAATCTAAGCGGCTTGCATAGGTGATGAAAGTAATTAAAGTGATGAATTAATGTTATGGATTTTTTTATATATAAATTTGAGTAAGAAAATGGAATTGTAAAAGAATTGTAAAATGGAAAATTGTTAGAACTGCGGGTATACAGAATATTATATTTTGATGAATAAAATATTATCATAACTCGACCACGTGGCGTTTTTCTCTGAAAACAGAGACGGTTTCGATACAATTATTACAAGCCACTACTTTCCTTTTTGGTAAAATTGCAAAAAGAAATAAAAGGAAAAGATGAAATGAAATAGTGAGTAAAACATGTAAAGTGAGTAAGAAAACACGCATGTATTTATGGGCTGACCCGATATTTCAGTAAGCAAGTGGATCAAAACATTTTTTGAAGACAAGGTTTTTTATGGGGTAAGAGTTTCATCGCAAGAAGGTGCAGGTTCACACGTGTGTGAGAGGTTAATTGCTTAAAATACTGCGTATTTTGCGCATCAACACTCTTTGAACCCGTTATATAATTATGTTGAATATGTTTTTTCAAACTGTTTTCTTCTAAATCAAAGTTATCCCGAGATATTACAAATCTAAATTTAACATAACCCCAACTCATCGAATTTGACATTTAGTTCTGAAGCCTAAGGCCAAAATTGAAAATTGAAAAATTTGAAATCGGAACATTTTTTCATATTATTATTGATAAATCACGAAGCTACGTAGGCACGTTTAATTTTCAATAGTGGAAAATTATTCATTTTAATTGTAAAAATTAGTATGGTCATCCACTTTACGTAAATGTTTAAAGTTTCAGAGCTGTAGCTAGTCGGAAAATTTATGAAAAATCAATTATAAGATTCCGCCACAACAACAAGCAAACAGACAAAGAGAGCTATTTAAAAGCATGTAATAAATTAATAAAGTAGCTATGTATGTATAACACACATGTACACACCTTAATACTAGGTAGGAACGCTAAAATGAAATGATCAATATTCCATGCCACGGAAGCTAGACCAATACCATCCCTAAATGAGCGCCGCAGTGTGGGGCGAAGCGCAGAGAAGGCATGGTAACATGAAGCATTATTGAATATGATATTACCATCTAAATCGACCCCGAATAAGCAAAGGCTTGCGGCCGTGGGGAGGCTGTAAAATGGATAAACAAACTTCCCGGCAGAGGGCGGGCGGCCAATCTTCTCCTCCGTCCAACCTATTGGGGAAGATTGGACAATGTCACTCCAACAAAAAAAATTATTAATTTTTTTTAGGTGGGTTCTGCATTCTGTTTCTATGACATATATATAAATGCCTCCGGGATTATGAAAGTATACGAAACTAATTAATAAATAAAAAAAATTAAAGTTATATTAAATTGCATATAGTAGAGGTTATGACTCTTGCCTATTAATCCAGTGATCGATGGTTCATGCCCCATTCCAGGATACCAAATTTTTCATAGCACAAGCGTTTAGATTAGTATGAATATTGATGTGACACCTATTCCGTGTTCTTATATCTATTAAAAAAATATATGCGATGGTGGATCGGGGGACTGATTTTTTAAACTTCGCGGGCTGTTTTTGGTCAACAAAAGATCTCCCTAAAAATACGGGAATTCCATACACTTTTTTGTTCCGTGTGTGTGTGTGTGTTAATGCAGATGTATGCTTACATATACTTTTGCTACATTTTCTCTTCTCTTCCTCTTTAAACAAATCAGATCCGTTCTTTCCTCCCTACTCCTGATCCCCCTTTTCTTTTTGTTTTTTGATTCAATTTGTGCAGAAAGTTTTTAAACTTTTTTATTCTATGGAAAATTGTAAAATGATATCTTTCTTATTTTATAGCCATACTCTTGCATGAACTGATTTCTGTTTATAGTGCTAGCTTCCCGTACGTAAAGAAATAAATATTTAAAAATATAGAGATATAGGTATATTATCAACTTCAAGGTTATGTATAAAATATGGCACGTGCACGTACGTGTGTGTTTAAACGTGTGTTATGTATAACTGTAAGAGGCAAGGAAGGAGCAATATTTAATTACATTTATTTTTGGCATATTTTAACATCGTAGGTAGGTATACCTATATTTTTTAAACTTATAATAAGGTCTGTGGTTACCGTGTATGTAGCGAAATTCCAAAAAAGTATGTTACCTCCTGGGACGTGAAAGGTTATTTTATTATTTTTGAACATAAGTAAGTATTTTGGATTTTCGATTATGCGATTTATTTTTAATATTCAAAACATTATTTGATTTTACGTTTATGGATGAGCGCGAGTTCAGATGTATATACATATACATCAATAAAGCATTACGTCTACTAAAATACATGTTATAAATTAGATGGATTAAATAATGTGACGCTTCAGTCGCATCCCATTCGCAATCAGTCACAGCGAAGGGGTTGAATGATTTGACTGGATCAATTACGGAACAGGAAGCTGCAGATGGTGGCACACGGAGCTGCGGTCCCAGAAGATACTCTGAGAGATGATCGCAAATGGCGCTCTGAGATCTTCCTGTGCGCCATCCTCGTTAGTAACCCGATGAATCGTTAATATATTGAAGAGCAGTAAACACAGATTACTTTTAATTAAATTAATATTAGTTTGATTAATTTATTCGATAGTTTTCATCGAATCTTGGTAACTTCCGTACATCTCGTATTCACAGAATGGGACATAATGGGATAATCTCAGTATCATGTGCACGATAAAAACTTATTAACTTAAAATACTCATGTATTTGGCACCGTGAATAGACGCACGCACTGGCTACCTAGAACATAAGGTATTAATCCTTATTTATTCTGGAAAGTAAGAAAATTAAATTATAAACATTTATTCTGTTTTTATTGCTACTGGGGAGATGAAAATTCACCCACCTGACGAAAGGAACATTAATGGCAATGGACTGACATTTGATGTACAATAAGCGTGAAGTGAGGTGCAAGATGATAAATTTCAGAGACGTGATGTGTATACGGGAATTACGAATCTGAGAGTGTCTCCAAAGAATCTTTGAAGCAAAATCTATATCTTAGAGATTCACAAATATTTCCTGATGAATTCAATGCTGCAAAGTAAAGAAGGAAATTCCAAGCATGACAATGGCCATGAACTAATTAATATAGCAAGATTCTTCAATGCAGAGCCCACTCTCTGGCTATATTCATCCAAGTCGTCATTACAGCCACACCCAAAGAACCCACGATCTAGAGAGCTAGAGTACTCTTTTTGAGAGGAAAAAGGAAGAAGAAAAACTGATTTTGTAAAATTAATGAATGATTATTGTATTGTCATCAGTTATACGTCTTCCGGCCAAATTTCAAAATGATTTTTGGTCAGTAAATGGATCAAATATTTATTAAAAGATTTATAGCTGACAGACAAGTGAAACTTAATGAAAGCACGTAAAAAGAATATCGATCAGTTTTTTTTAATATTCAATAAAGTTTTCAATTCACGAAAAAAGTAGTTTAGGAGTAAAAGAGAGAAGACGGACCGAATGCATGTACAAATTTTGTTTTAAACAATTTTTCATGTCACCTTCATCCGTGATAATATATTTTCAGTAATGTAATATGAAAAATCATAAATTGAAAAAAATACAAAAAATTTAAAATTTCAAATATTTTTTTAAAATAATGAATACAAAAATGCTTTGAACCCGAGACAACCCGAGTATTCTTAAAATTTGTGATCTTTTATGTTATTTACTAATACCTATATTTTACCTATGAATATTTTTTGTTTTTTGAAATGCTATTACTTAATAATTTTCTTAATGTATGTACCTGATTTAAAAAAATATCTATGAAGCCATAACAAAAATCTAATATCGTTGTAATTTTTACACGCTTTTATTTAACTCTCTTTGTTGTTTGTTTTGGTGGAATCTTGTAATTGATTTTTCACCAACTTCCCGACTAGCTAGAGCTCTGATGCTTTCGATTTTACGTAAAGTGGATGACTATACATTATTAAATTATTTTCGACATGGTTTGGACATTATTTCTAATAAAATTAATAATTATTATTGAGCTCTCAGCCTTAAGCAGCTTAAATTTGTGTAGGTAAGTGGACAAAATACTGCGCGTATAAAAGCATTTCTTCATTTTTTTGATTGAATTGTTGTATAAAATACTTAAAAAGATTTTACGCAAAGATTATAATTTCAATAAAACAAATGGTATTACAGATTAAATTTAAAACGGGTTTTTGGACTGAAATGATTCTGACTCTTTGACAGACTGGTTTTTGTTAACAATCTGATCTTTTCTATAGGGGATTTCAGTGGTAACAATAAAAACACTGGACGATCGCGAGATATCTCATTCCTTTGGGCGTTCTCTGAATCCACTTGACGTAAAATAAATCACTTCTCGGAACAAAACTTTCCCACCCGGGAACACGGAGTAGCCATAAAAAGTGACACAGCCTAACACCGGCAGTGCCATCAATATAACATTAGGCAGATGCCATCAGTCAAACCCTGGAGAGGCTTCTGTCGATCGGGGAGGCTCTACAAAGGATCTTACAACTTTGACAGTAATTGTTTCAAAAGAAAATCAAACATTTATAGACATTTCTTAAACCCTTCCAAACTTTAATTTTTATGGGCTTTGTTCGAAAGTTTCTTGGTCACGGTTTTTAATCAGGCAAAAATTTAATTAAACCCCAAAAATAGCGCCCGTATTGCGTATAATAAAACTAATTAAAAATTTTAATAGTTGAGTGAGTTTTTTCCATAATTATTTATGGTAAAATAAATTATAAAATAATATACATTTTATAATTTAAAAAATGTTTTTGACACATTAGATGAAGTACTTGTACCTCCATCTCAATAATAAGTGAGCAATACATATAGTGAATCACGAACAATATAAGCAATGTATGAAATTCATCACTTAGGATGTTTGAAATAACATAAAATTATAATGTAGTGTTATTACATATTTCGTATTTACATAGTAAGTTGAACGAGTGTATTTTTATAGTTTTCTAAGGTCGTATATAGTGGTACCGTATTACCAAAGGATAAACTTCTGTGTATATAATTCTCTACAGTATTGAAGTTCATGTGGCTATGTCCTGAATCACTGCCATATATTACACTCATATATACATATCATGTTATAACATCACCCTGGTGTTTTCGAGTTTTTGAATACTGAACGCTGTACAGGGTTTTCACACAACATTTTGAATTTGCACTACAGAAAGCTAAATTTATCTCTTTCTAGGATTGTTGCTGTTTGAAGATTAACACCCACATTTTCACTACATGACAGTGACTGATTTTGCCTTTGTACACAGTTTACAGACAAGTTATTGGGATATCACACTTTCTTTCTCCTGAAATACGAATGAGAGATCTACTTGTGGAGCACTAAAATCCCTTTTTTGCACACTGGAGCACTATACTATGTCCAGGAATGGACACTTTACAGAGTATTAGCCGCAGCGTGACAGGAGTGACGTGTCCAAGGTTCTGCAGCCCCCAGGGTCGTGCGCCTCCGGAGCAGCCTGCCCGAGTTCTCAGCACTCTATGAAGCTCACGCAGCTGCCGCACTCCCCGGGAAGCTTTCCCTATGTTTTCTGGTCGCGGCCAGACTCGAAGTCCTTCCTCCTGATGACAGCGAAATGAGTCATCTGGAAGGTGTTGGTCTTCTTGCAGCCTCGCTCTAGTGTTCCGGTCATGGAGTAGCCCATATTGAAGTCGGAAGAAGTCACGTTGGACGTCAGGTATAACTGAAAAGAAAATGATAATCAATGATTTTATAATGCTAATATTTATCTACATCATTATCAAAAGGATGAATCTGCATAATAAAATGATGTTATGAAATTAGGAAATAAATTAATACATTTTTAAATTACATGGCAATGGTAAACAGATTGAGATATATTATTGATGCCTCACAAAGATGAAATGATATATTTTTTCATAGGGTATGGAAGTCTTTGAATGTTCATAGGGCCCATAAAAAATATATAATTTCGTCTCTATCAGACATCTATAATATATCTTGATTGATGATGTCCCTGTGGACAAAATCTAGTACTGTGTTCCGAAAAATTTGGACAAACTCAAAATATTCTGAAGGTAAATAGATTATTCGATTACGTGACAATTAAATAGCACAACAACAATAAAACGGAGTATAAACATATTATTATGGTTCTGAAACTGGTAGGTGTTACCAAAAATATAGTGGTCTAAATGAGGTGAGTTTGTCTTTAATTTAATTTGCAATCCATAATCACAAAGTTAAAGCCTATATACAAATTTCCTATAAACCTCCATCTTTTTCTCTATTATCCTATATACAAATAAAATTAATCGCCTTCAATTTCAATTTCTAAAATAAAAGAGAAAAATACGCAACCATCACACCCATTGCCAACGAAGAAATACACACTTGTTTTGTGGCAAGAACACCCCGTAGGGGTGAAACGCCAATTAAGAGGAAGAAGAAAAAGAACTTGACTCGACTTGAGTGGACTCCAAGTGGTTTATACAAAGTTTTTAATAAATTAAAATTAATATTATGTTTTCAATTAGATCGAAGAAGATATTTTCGGTATTAAATTAAATTGCGTAGATCTGAAGTCTTTTCAAAATTTTTTAATGATTAAAGAGAAAATTAATGTTTAAATTATATTAAAAACTACTATAGCCTAGTTAATAATATGACATGAAAGTACGATGTCGTTACAATATCTACATATAATAAAATAAAAATCAAAATCTCTGGTTCAGCAATGAAGACGAGTGAATCTCATAACATTTGAATATTGAGAATGACAAAAAATTATGTTATTTAATGTTATCCTAATACTTAATAATTGGATGAAGGTTGTACAAAATAATCTATTTTTTAATAAAGATTTACTTCATTAAGATTTTTCAAATGATTACGTTAAAAAATTACTAAAGTTTGCATTAATGATTTTCTAAGGAAAATTGTTTTAATTTTCATTAAAACTTTTTTGAAAACACATTTCTACATTTAAATGAAAGCGAAATTTCTTTAGTAGATGGAGAGAAAAAGTCGAACTCGAGAATATTCTTGTCAAGGAATATTATTAACATTTCAGTGGATTTACCAGTCGTTCTCTGATAAATTTATTAAGATTTATTCAATATCAAAACAGCCACCTCCTCTTGGAATGGCTGTAAATCTTGATATTGAATTAATTATTTCCAAACTTCGCGATCTTTATTTAAAATAATAAGAGTTAAATCAGAAGACGCTGCGAGCGCCGCGAGTCCAGACATTCGCGTTAGTCACTTTCCACATTTTCAACGAGAAAGCACTTTTTGCCGTAGATGGGTCGTGCAGATACATATCAGGATATTCTTGTAGTTTTTTGCCATTCACAAGTTGTTTATTTCAATGTAATTATAAACGCTAAATCATAACCTACAATAATAAAATGAAAGCTTTAAGACTATTAGAGTGGTGAAATCCAATAAGAAAATTAAAATTTGTACAAAAAATTTACAATACTGTAATTATGCTAAAAAATGTTCAATATGGAATTTTATCAATTAAAAAAAGTACTCACTAATATTTAAATTAATTCATTGTCCCTCATAAGTTTTGTATAAATAAAATTGATCACAAAATTAAATTAAATTATATTCATTTAAAGATTCCTTTTTATGAATAGTGAAAAGAATATTTATACTAATGTAATCAGCTATTATTTAAAGATTGAACATAAAAATTAAACGCAGTTACTTTAAGCCACTATATTTTTGGTTACCTTTAACCAGTTTCACTTTAAAATTTGACATCAATATTAATATGATTATTTAAATAATGATTCAGAATATGCGAAAAAAATCCAACTGAATACAGATTACAGCAGGTATCTTCTTGTAGTTTTCTTTTCGTAATAATATTCTAAAATCAAAACCTTTTTTTAGTTTCTTGTTAAAGTAAAAAAAATAAATTGCTTAAAATTACTGTTTCACTCCAGTTTTGAGAACTTTTTCGCTTCGTCTTAATTGTCCCGTACTCAGCAATAATTTCGATATTTTTTGGTCTTACTGCATGGTTAACTAATATCTCAAAATCAAAGAAAATATTCCATAAAACTCTACGCAGAAGATTCAGAGCATCCGAGGAACAGAAAACCTAAGAACATTTTAAAACTAAAAGGCTGGTCTCCAGAATCTTAAATTGCCGCATCTTCAATCTAATTTGTTCTATTTTCTAACTGAAATTGGACTGTGTTTTAATTCAGTCAGTGTTGAGCATTTTACGTGGAATATCCGGGAAATGTCGGTTAATTCCGCTAATGCTGGTTAATTCCCGCAACGCCAGATAATTCCTGTAGTTTATTATAAAAAACTGCTGAAGAACTTTGCCTTGTTAATTGGAAACCCCTGGATGATTCCATTTACTTTTGTGATTGAATGTTTACTTTTTGGATCTTGCATGAATTTTGAATTAAAATAAATCGCACAGCGAGTCAGAAATTATCAGAAGTTTAAAAGATTATTTTATATCTAAGGATTGTAATATCTCGTAATGCTTACTTCATATATGAGTTGCAATATTTTATATATTTTTTTTAAAGCTAATATTTATAATTCAAGCATTTAAGAAGATTGCTCATAAATGGGTGGTTCGTTTCAGTTACGGATTAAAATATTTATTTACAGTTATTTGATACTGCTCATAATAGGCATATTGAAGCACACCCCTTGTAAAAGAGCATTTAATCCCTTTGTTTAAAAAAGGGGCCACTGTCATTTCAATATTAAAGTGCATCCGGAAGCGTTGTAAAAAATAACTTCAAATAATCAATTTCGATATATAGAAGAAAATATATGTATATAATTTTTACAATTGACTAATCTCATTTTTAATGATTTATTTCATATTTTTTTATTTGGATTTGCATGTATATAGTTCATAAATATATAGGAAAGGCGTTTATTTTTAATTTGATTAGAGATATAGTGCTAGGCTTTATTTTTTAAGTTTATATATCTATACACATCTTCGACCTATTGCTCAAACAGCTTATTGTAGTATTGTTACAGTATTATTGATATATTCAAAATAAGTGTAAATTTTAATAAAGTAAAACAAAAAAATAAATTCTTTTAATGGTTCAAAATGTTGACAGCTTTTCAAAAATGCCTTAATGCTTAGTTTTAATAATGCTTAGCCTTAATGCTTCATCGTAATATTGTTTCTTCTGATTCCATTTCAAAAAATTATGCCTCAATAACCAACACTATGGGCAAAGGCAAAATAAACAATATTTATATTAGTATATACTATATAACTAGATCCATTGGTTATTTTCATTCATTAATAAAAAATTTCGGTTTGATTGAATCTCTTAGAACATTATATTATGCCTTTGTACAATCTATATTACAATACGGAATAATAGGTTTGGGGGACTCTTATAAAAGTAACATACAGACTCTTAAAATAACTCAAAAATTAATTATTAAAGTAATATTTTAAAAAAACATACAAAATTCCCTACAGATTTACTTTTAAAAAAAATTAATGTTCCAACATTAGACAGATTATACAAAAACACCTCAATTTTACAAATACATAAAGAAACATTCACTCAACAAAATATAAATACACCACAAACTCATAATACTCATAGTCATAGCCAAAGAGCGCAAATAATTGGATCATTAAACATTCCCAAATACAACAAAACAGCCATACAACACCATTTCACTTATCCAGGTGTCAAATATTTCAATAACTTACCAATAAATATTAGAACCGAAGAACACTATACAAAATTCAAGAAACACATAAAACAAATAGAATATACATAATTAAAACAAAAAAATATTTAGAATTATAAAAATAACGATACTCCGAAAATAATTACTTTAGGTACTTGAGTCACTAATATTTATGTTTGTATTTCTCTACACTGTTCCATTATTGACTTATACATACTTATTCATTCACGCTCTTATGTATCATATACTCCTGTCCCCAAACACAAGTATTACTTTTCTGGGGACAGTTAAACATGTATTAAAAAAATGTAAATTTCACTGTAAAATGTATGTAATATTTATATATTTTCAATAAAGAATTCTACTATTAATTTTTTTAATATATTTTCGGTAGTCTCTGGTCGGGCGCTCTATATATGTATGTATATCTATGGACGCGGAATTCTCTATGTATGTCAGAGTTGCCGCAAAGCCATAGATTTTCTGCGCTTCTTGGAACGACCGGTTCGTATTTTTCGCGGCAAACACTAAGTTACGGATAATTTTAATTTGTGCATGTAATTTTGGACGACTTTTTAAGCGTTTACAATCAGCAGGCAGTATAGCGGACCGAAAACGTCACGGCGGTTCACCTGGTGAATTTAGTTAGTGGTATTCTGACCTATCTTAAGAATTTCATGGTTTAATATCCCTGTAGAGAATCTAGAATCAGAATTAAATCAAGGGATTTGCCTCGATAAAAATATTTATATCTGTTATGAAGTGATTAATATATTAGTTTTCTTATCTTCTATGTTTTCAGTTGAATTTACATGTTTTTTCATTTCAAACTATTGTCAATTATTAAGTATATATTGTATTTTTTAACAATTGAAGTTTTTTATTGATTTTAATATTAAATACTCTCAAGGAAAATTAAAAAAGAATTAAGAAAATTGTCATTACACCATGATTAGATTTACTACTCACGTAAAATAGTTCTGTGCCCTTTATTACGAAAGTCTTTTTTTTTTTTTTTTTTTAAAAAAAATAGAGATGTGAACACGGAATACGTGTCACATCAATATTCTTACTATTTTAAAACTAAGCTAAGCGCTTGTGCTATGAAAATAGGACTAACTTGCTAGTCGGGAGTGAGGTTCGAACCCGCAACCTTTGGATCACGAGGCCAGTGTCCTAACCACAAGACCAACAAGCTACTCGTCATTTCAAGATTTTATTTTTATAATTATAGAAATGTTATTAGCATGACAAAAAATCTCCATTCGAAAGAAATTTGAACATTTTGTTTACATAAATAATGGTTTCCTGGCTAAAGACGTGGGGTTGCACTGGTAACCTCATACCTAAATTACCCCCAACCAACATTTCTTCATGATATCTCCAGATATACCTACAGCAGTGTATATAATCATAATGCAGTGGGAAGGTTGAACTCTCCAGATATCTTGCTCCACTTGAAGAAAAACCATTATTTGAGTAAATTTTATTTATATTATCTTTCCCTTTGTTTTATCAATATCGAAGTTATTGAAATCATGTCTGCATCTTTAATTATTTAATTATTTATTTCTCAACATAAGTCTCTTTCCAGCTCGATACACTGAGTCCAGCGATGTTTCAACTTTTTTAAGCCATTCAAAAATATCATTACTCAAACATGGCAAATGGGACTCTGTTTAGGCGAAGAATATCGTCAAGTGACGTCAACAGTTTTACACCAAACCATTTTTTCATGTTTGGAAACAAAGAGAAATCACGCGGAGCCAAATCTGGAGAGTAGAGTGAAAGGAGCAGCAATTCGAAGTGTAATTGGACTTCTAATGAGCTGGTGCACTGTCATAGTAAAGGAGCACTTTTTTCTACTCCAAATAAGACCATTTTGTCATATACAGTCGTCACTCTCTGCAAAGAAACTTCTTACAGCGAAAAACTCTCTATGGCGTAAAAATGAACCATGCACTAATTCACTCTCTATAACTAAATTACTCACTCTTTATAGGAAAAAGTTTGTATACTCTCGCTGAAAAGGGGACATATAGAAAATCCGTTTCTTGGAATTTTCTTGTCGCTGGACACGCCGAATACTTACTAGAGGCAAAAAATGTTCACGGCTTGCTGCAGAATTACACCTTTTTAATTTCAATTCAAAATTTCGCATTAAAATACGTGAAACGAGAAAACTCCTGAATAAGGAAACCTTTTTAAATATAATGTATATCATTTTATTTTATTCAAATATTGATCCAGTGGTAGAATACCAGTATTCAATAAATCAAAAATGCCTAAATATTTTAAATTAAACTTTTTAAATATGATAATATATTTGACAGTCAATAAATTATATAATTGAATAGCGCGTCAATAGTAGCCGTAATTTTGCATAGAAATTATAAAGTGCCATAGATGAGCAATGATTTATTACGTTTATTGATAAATAAATTACGCAGAGAACATTTATGGCGGCGTATCTCCACATTGTGTATCAAATAATATGGGATAATAATTCATGTCTTGGCTTTTATCCGAGATAAAAATAAATATGGAATACCCGTGCTGGAAATGTTATTCTTAAAGAAACCCCGTTTTCCTTTAGCGATATATAAGGCGACCTAACGAGCGAATACCCAGCGACTTCCGCACAACCTTACTCGTTTGGCGAGGGGAAATATCTCCACCTAAATATTCACACTTATGAATATTTTATGTAAAAATTCTGATTTTGAATTTTCGGTAGAGCCCGGCGCGGGATAATTTCATTTCACGGAGGTAATTTACTATGGCGGCCCTGGCGCGGGATCACTCCTGGGCCTGAATTAAAAACCGCTCGAATTATGAAAAGCCAGCGAACAAATTTCGTTTAAAAATCCAGTCTTTTACAAGTCTCATTTAGGGAGTTATCAACGGCGGGATGATGTCGATAAAAGTAAATTAGTGCAATTCAATGCGGCGTTTTCATGGCGAAAACAATTTCATTGGCTTTTAAATAGAATACACGACGTGTTCAAGAAAAATGACAGTATTGTGAATGAAAACATGTCGGTGGTATTTGGAAAGGAGGAAAGTATGACAGCGTGTGAAATACTGGTAGGTAGTGAATTTTCGGAACTAGTAGATGAGTATGTATACTTGGGACATGGATGCTGAGACAATAGAGCACCAGAAGTTAGACGTATTAGCTGCTGTGATGTGGTACTGGTGGTGATGCTGCAATGTAGTGAAAAGCTCTCTATTTTACAAATAATAATTATTGGGCAACGTCCATCTTCCAAAATAAAAATGTACACATTCTTAAATACTTGATACATATTTCGAGACGTATGGATATTATGAAGAGGATGGTGATGCAAGAAAGAGTCGTGGGAACATATCCTCGCGGAAGATGAAGGGATTTGGTAGCTCCGTTCAGGAAGCCGTCAGTCAGGAAGGCTGGCGCCGATGGCGATTTCGACTATGGTGTAATAGCATTATTAGCAACTACGTCTGCTCTGTCTGCTATTTTATTATTTACTGTGATTTAATTTATACACTTTCTTGTTTTCATAATGCACCCCAGAAACACATGAAATGGTTTGGGCAGTTTCCTCCCCGCGTCGCACGAGTGCTTTTGCACATCAAGCGGCTGCTTTAGCATTAAAGTAATGCCAATCTGGATGGCAAAAGTGTAGGACCGGTACAGGAGCTTTTGCTCGTAGAATGACTCTGGGTCTGTGGTGAGTCCCACTTCACTGCTCTGTTCCTTTAAAGCACCCCAGACAGTGAAGTGGTTTCTGCGGTTTCCTCATCACGCCGTATGAGGCGTAGCGTGGAAACCGCTTTAGTAATAAAACAATGCCAATCTTGATGGAAAAAGCATAGGGCAGATAAGGGAGCTTCTTATAGTGGAATGGCCCTGGGTCTGTGGTCGGTCCCCCTTCACTTCATTGCTCTGTCAAGAACTTAAACAATGGAGAAGATCTATGATAGATGCGCATAAAATGAGAATGATGTCGAAAGAAGAAGATGATTACAGGTGGAAATAAATAACTTAGAATGCAACAATTTCTAATGGAACCTTGTCAACCGAGATAAGATTAGCGGTCCACAATTGCGTCTTGATACCAACAATAAGATATGGAAGTGAAACCGGACCTGGCAGAAAAAAACGGTAGTAGACTGAGTGCAGGAGAAATGTATGAATTATATTGTACGTTTATAGTAAACTAAGAATTTCTATCAGGGTTTTAATGACCTGTTTATATTCTGTACGTAAAAAAAAAATTAGAAAAACTTTTATATTTTATTTTTAACGAGATTGGTACTAACAGAATATGTACTAAGTACAAAATAAATAAAATAAAAACAAATTTCTTATTTCAAATTCTACCCCAATATCCCCATTATCCCAATATGCCTTTGACCTGTTTTAATAACATGCATATAATATTAAATGTGATAATGCAATGCCATCAATTGGCTAATGTCCTATACAGCGATTGAGCGTATATAGAACAGGTTGCGAACAAGCAAACAAAATAAATAAATTGATACAGAGTAACATGAACACCACAAATATAAAAGGAGGAGTTTTGCGGTTGTTATGCGAAAGAGAATTATCATAAAAACGGATATTACACAGAATCGTAAAAGTAATAAATTATTGTAAAGAAAGATTTACTTTCAGAATATATGCGTGATGCCAGGAAAAGAAATGATCGCAAATTGACCAAAAATATCAAATTCTAATCGTTGCTATTGCCGAAAGCCTAAAAGCTGATGAACGGGTGTATGTAATTAAGTTTACATGTGTAGCAATGGGCGGAAACTTCGTTTCAATTTCCGTGTAGGCATTTTTACGTTGTTTACGGTCAGAATGTGGCCAAGCTTCTCGACCGCCTCCCTCCCTCCCCAGAGCTGGGTGTAATGAGATTACGTCGGTTAGGTGGTAGTTCGATCAGACCTAATCTAATTAATCTGATAATTCGATATGGTTCTCACAGATTTTTGCAAGATGCCTCGTTAGACTGAGCCGGATAATTTTTGAAAAGGTAGACTGGATTCTTTCACGGAGTTAACCTATTTTGCAACAGTAATTTGGTGATTAGAACGTGACGTTACGAAACTTGAAAACAATAAAGGAATTACTTTATAGTTCCCGAAGATCCAAACAAAATCCTTCAGCATCTCTTACAATACATTCGCGAATATCCTTCAGTAGACTGCTTCTACGTATATTGTGAAAAATGTATCTGAAAGTATCAAGTGACTTCCAGATCGCCAAACAGTAACTGGCCAAATATACATATAAACCGTAAAAAAAATGAAAAACTTCTTGAAAGCTTGAAGAAAATTGCTAGCCCACAATTATTCGCCACACAGTCACTCGCCAGAAAAGTTGCTTACCAATAATCGTTTGTAAATAATCATTGGAAATATCGTAATATTTTTCAATAAACGTTTCTTTAGTTATATTATGAATATTTATGTAAAAAATAATTAAAACATCCTGTAATTGTTTGCGAGCAATTTTCCAAGCGAGCAATTGTGTGGTGAGCAACTTTCCTGGCGAGCAACTGTGGGCAAGTAATTAATGGCGAGCAACTATGGGCAAGCAATTGTAATTTTAAGCAATTTTAAGCACACCTTAGAAACGCATCACCACCGGCTTTATAGTTGCAAACGATAATGTACTTCGCTAAAAATTATTTAATGCTATGAAAGAAATGAACAAAGAACGAAATGCTGAAATCTTTCAACTCGTACATTGGCTTTCGCTAAGAAGTTGCGCTATCCTGTCTATTCTTTAGCATTGTCCTCGAAAACGTCTTCAGGAAAAGCGAAATAGAAATGAGTGATATGATACGTCTAGATTTAGATTTAGTCGCAAAATTAGAATTGACTGCGAATTTTGCTTTTTTCAGAGTCTGATGCGCGAAGCTTACTAAGCTGGTCTCAAAGTGAACGCCATTAAAACAAAATTAATGATAGCTTCCAAAACGATAGATTCCGAAAAGCAAGAAATAATTAATTTCATATACGTATCTCTTTCATTGTCTCATTGTTAATAACGGCATAATACAGGCAGCCAACAATGTTTCCTTACAATAACTGAATAAGAACAATCTGATGAGAAAAGTGTTCAATTGGCTGAAGGAATTTTGATGATATTTTTAAGGTTATTAGAACGTTGAGTACTTTGGAAAACGAATATGGTCAACTACAAAAATCTCAAATCTTATTACAGTGTGGAGACTGTGAGTAAAAATTCGTAATTTAAAAAAAAATTATTCTTATTTTTACCTTAAAATCTGGATCTACTTGCATTCTTTTAAAAGATCCCATTATGTATATCGCTCCCGTTCCATTGTCCACCATCTTGGCCCACGTACTGTGTCTGAAACAAAGAAATTTGGGAATGAATACATTTCAATACGTTAAGGTCGACAAAAGATTAAAAGAATATGAATCAACTAAAAATCTCCGCAAGTGATATTTTCAAAATATTATATTCATGAAAAATGAAATCCCATATTTTTTTTTCACCGTTAAAAATACATTCGTTAGCGATGTTTATATTTAAATTTATTTAAAAATAAAGAGGTATCATTACCAGCTAAAAATATACGTATATTATTTTATGAGAGGGACTACAGTAGTTTTTATAATAGTCCGTTGCATTACGTTGCATTATATAGAGTCTTCTCTTAAGCCAGCTCATACCGGTTGTAAGTCCTAGGCATATCGTATAAAAGACTTCCACGTTTCTCATATAAATAGCTTTGTCTCTGAAAGACTTCAATAATTTACCTTAAATTAATAATAATTCCGCATCGGAAAAATTCACTAATCGTATTCTCAGATACGTATAATAAAAATAACTTTCAGGGAACAAAAAAGAAAACAAAACATTTTAAGGTCCAAAATATATATTAAAAACCATATAGGTCTATATATATGGTCATTTATATAATGGAATTGCAGAACGACCCATTTACCTGGAATCTTGGAAGGTTTAACATTCTTACGGGTATAGAATAATTAAGAAGTGTTAAGAAGTTTTGCGCAATAAGCGCCATTGTTCCGATACAACGTTTAACAATTCTCGAAACGTCGTAGCTGTGGCATAAGTGTACGAGACACAAGAAGTAAGTAGTACTCGTTATTAACTACACCGTACGAGACTTTCATTTAATTTTTAATTAGTTATAGAATAGCGTTCAAAGATATGGATAACTAATGGAACCATCAATTGAGAAGTGATTGTGAACTTAAATCGTGTAACACAAGAATATTATAATTAAATGTAATTACAATTAAATATTTATTTACGTAATATCATATTCACTCTGCTAGGTGAACACTAACCTAAGGGTATCTTTTGAGTATGTTTATTATAGGAATAATTCAGAAGGATATTACTTTTTTACTGTTAATTTACAAATATTTAATATAATATATTATATATTTATTTATTTTATTTGGAAACAAACAAATTGTATAAGAAAATTAAAATAAGCGTAAGATTTTAAATAAAATAATATCTAAATTATGTGATGTAGGTAGGTACCTACTAATAAATAAATTATAATTTTCCTATTAAACAAATTATTTTTAAAAATAAATTAGTTACGAATACTAGAATAGTGGTAGTAATACGTACATTCGCGAATGGGTTTCTTTATTCACTATCGCCTCTTTATTCTCTTCCAATCACTATTTTAGATCTTTTTTCTTCTCGGCATATAGTTATAATAATACTTATACTCTATTCTGAATTGTCTCATTTTCATAAATAAACATAAAATGTAATTAAAATTCGTTGAGTAAGTTTGGTAATTTTCGTTGTATAATTCATTGATTTTATTTGATTATATTTGTTTAGATGAATTAAGCCTTTTATTAAATATATTCCCGCGAGCACGCAGGCCGCATGTACTGGGGTACCAAACATTGATAGGTTTTGTTTAGCACTAAAGTGGTTCAGCTTAGCAAGCCAGGGAATACAACACCTGGTTCGCTCGGGGTCTAATTAAAATCAAACCTGACCTGTAAAATTGGCGAGAAAACTTCCCATCGCCCGACGATAAATCACAGATATTGCGCTCTTAAAACCACTCCAGTCCCGATGAACGCCGCGCGTTCAAAAACATCCCGGTAAAATGAAGCCCCCGGGCGAAAGATACGCGAGAAAAATTATTTACGTGGAGGATTAGAATCATGCTTTTTACTAAGTTCCAAGCCACTCTACGAGCTCGGCGATGTCATCGGGATGCATCTAAAATATTGTTCTGTACATTTTCAAATTTCCTTCCCGGACACTCGAAATAATGTAACAAAGGGGAGACGTGAAGGCTGTTTACGTAAGGAAGAGCTGAAAATGGTCCGAGGCTTTATCGTACGTGCCGTCAGTTTGGCACGCTCGACGGGTCTGGACGGGGCCCAAGACGCGCGGACCGCGGCAACAAAAGTGAAACTACTGCCGTAATTAATAGCAATTTGGTTAGAGATGCGTAATTCATACAGATTAGAAGTGAGCCGGGCCTCGAGGAAATGCGAAATACATTATTAAAAGACAAATTCCTCTCGGTCCCCCGGGAAAATTAAGGGCGAGCGCCGCTGTTTTATTACCAGCCGCTTAATAGACGTCACCCACTTCTCGCGGGCGGGAATCGCGAGAACAACGCGCGAAACCTCGTCATTAATCACTGCTTATTTACAAATTTATTCGATATGTCTCACGGTACTACCAAGCTATCTGATGATGTATGGGGTAAAATTTGTAAATTTTTAATTTAAAACAACCTAAATTGCTTTGCCAGGCATAGCGCACGTATATATAAGTAGGGGAGATGGGTAGCATCCGTTTGCTATAAAATAATATTGATAGAACAATCGTGCCGAGGCGTGCAATGCAACACTGCACGTCAGACTGATGCATTTTAGCTGCATCACATAGCTGAGTCAAATCCATCGTTTTTATATTTATTTTACGTAAAATATCGAAACAGCGTACAATAAGCCATTTGCTTAAAAAAATATCCAGATATTGATACTGTTAATGTAGCTAGTTTTTACTAATAATTTTTCCACATCTTCCACATCCCCATTTCAATCTCTTCTTCATAAATATCATGACATGAGACATGTCTTTTATCAATTTTTTTTTAAATTAAAAAACAAAAAACCGATAAGTATATTGATTGATTGATTGATATTGATCTATTGATCTACTATCGATGTAATATCATCTTTGGATGACGTTGGTAAAAGGTGAGTGTTAAAAAAGTGACGAAAATAGACTTCTCCAACCAAACACTACTTAAATATATACAATACATCTTTCACTATGGGAGAATGATTTAAATAACACTATTTTTATGACAATCTGATTTATCTACTTATGTAATAATTTCAGATTAAAATGAAATAAATAGCAAAAGCTAATAGAAAAATCCGCGAAAGATTTGGCGTAATCAGATAAACTAAATATCAGAAGATAGCCTCGTTAAAAGCTTTAATTATAGAAGAGAGTACATGAGAAGATGATTAACTGGAAGCGAAATGATGTGCCAGGATGCAATCATGTGGCGTTCTATCCTTACTGTCTACCCTTGCGGGGAAATTACCGGGTTTATAAGTTTATAAGTTAGTTATAAAATAATAAAAATAATTGAGATTTAACGTTTCATAACGTTGTATTCATAATATACTGATACGATTGTGTATAATACGCCTCTGCGTATTAGTATCTATCCTTGCCGCTCTTGGTTGACGATTGCTGACAGAGTTTTGAGGTGGGAGAGTTAAGAGAGATTTGTTTATAGAGCTAGAGACAACGTTATAAAACAAAATTAAAAATTCAATTAACTAAATATGTACGAGTATCTGTAAGTGAATCTGTAACTTTGAATAAGTGAAGAGAGTATTTGGTAGTAAAAAGGCGAGTATTTATGGTAACTTGATGGTAACAAGAGTCCGCGAAAGTTCTGGCACAGGTAGACCGGATATTGAAGAACAGAGCAGTCGAAGCTTGAGCAATCGACAAGAGCGCATAACAAAATGTATAAAAGTGATTAAGTAGTACACGCATAATGAATAGGGAATTCAATTCTGGGATCCTGGTCTGGTTTGTTGTGTTTATGAATCCCGAGATAGATACAATACTAAATTAATAGCAAAATTTCCGAGATTTATATTTTGGGTTGTACTTCGGGGTACCAATATTAGATAAAAATATAGATATAAAATAAGGGGATGAAAGGAAATAAAAATATTTTTCTCTTAATTTGATATTTGTCTGAAATATATTAATGATTTTATTTGTTCTTTTTTCATTTTATACATGCTTTTATTAAACTCTATTTGTCTGTTTGTTGTTTTTTGTTTGTATATTTGTTGTGTTGGAATCTTGTAATTGATTTTTCACTAATTCCTGCACTAGCTAGAGCTCTGAATCTTTCAACATTTACGTAAAATGGATGAATATACATTATAAATCATTTGCTGCAACCCGTCAAAAATGACGGAATATTAGTTCGCATCTTTGCTAAACCCTAGTATATATTTGAACTATCTTTTTGGCGAACCACGTAGTGGCGGCCGTAGCAACATGAGCGGCCGGCTCGGGTTTGCTGGCCTGGATTTCAAGTCTCATCTCCGGCCGCTTTATTTAGTTTTTTAGCCATGAATTTGAACTAAATTACGGACGTTACATGAAATTACGGGGACAGACAGACATACAGGCGGACGGATAGACAACGAATTTATTATGTTTGATTGATTTTCGAAATGATTTGATCACTATTTAGAATAAAATTAATAAATTTTATTGATCATTAAATGCCTACGTGAGGTTCATCAATATAAGTTTGAAAAATGGTCCGATTTCAAATTTATTAATTTAATTTATATAATTTATATAATTTAGTCGACAGATTCAACTTTGAACAAAATGTCATATTATTATTTAATATGTCAAGTAAGAAGGGTGGTTTAAAGAATTGTATTTTTCAAATTAAGAAAATTACATTTAATTTAAACTTTAAAACGACATGTTAAATATATGGATAATGTATGCAAAGAAAGAGTATAAAAGCATATCATCAAGTTTTTACTCCCTTTCTTTTAACTCTTAGCGTTTCCTTGTCTCGTGGTGACGATAAAAATGATCTAACAAATTTTCGTTTAATAAATTTAATTATAGTATAATTTTGGATTTTTCGAATTTTTAATGGTTTTTTCAAATTGGAAACCATACAAATGAGAAAGGAGCCCAACGCGTGGAAAAGGCGCGAAATATGTTTCAACTAGTTTGTCTCGAGTCATAGGTCCGATCAGACGGTTTCGTCGACGCCGTGCCTCCCTATACCAATTATTATGTTTTCAATATTCTATAAGTTTTAAGGATAATAATATACATGGAATAGATTTTCAACATGAACTTAAAGCAAGAGGAATATGTTGATAGAATATCAAATTGAAAACAATACAAATGAGAAAGGGAGTATAATAAAAACTTGGTTGTTATGGGTTTTTTTTTAAATTTACTCATTATAAATATAAAATTAATGTGTATTATTATTTATCGAATTTAAGGATTTTCTTATTCCGATATCGCATAGGCGGAAATAGGTTTATCGTAAGAATAAATAAAAATCATTATATATCTTGTTTACAAATAAAGATACTTAGTATTAAGTATCTTTATTTGTAAACAAGGATTTTTTAAATAAATAAAAAAATAAAAAAATCTTTTCACAATTACATGTAAAGATAAAACACGAAGAGAACCTTTATTTTAAATGAAATAAACTCAAAGGCGGTGCTTCGTCGATAAAATGTCACGTTTTGTATACAAATGTATAAAATATCCGAAAAAATGATTTTATATATTTGCAGTCCACACGCGAACTTTTTGTTTCAAACATACTATTTCTTTTGTTCTATTTTTAACATTCGGGGAGAGCTTTCGATAAAACGTTTTGTATTAAAAGACACAGGTACATTATTATAAAATAAATAATTATTTCATTATAATAATTGAGCCCTTGCCCGGAATAACGTTGTATCCAACAATACTCTCATTCCGAGAAAACTTGAAAAAATGAAACCAGTTACAATTTATCACATTTTATATTTTAAATATAACAAACATATAATTCTTAACTAATCTCAATATAAAATAGGGAAAAAAGGCAATTAAATTTGAATCTATTGTAAAACAACATGCTGAATCAGTGGAAAAACGTTGTATAAGAAATTTTCACAAACAACGTTATTCCGCAAAACGTTTTTTATTTATTCTGCTTTACTTAATAATGCTTTTTAAAAGCAGCATGCTCATCTAACACGAATTCACAAATGTCATCGAGGTCCTTGAGCTTAGCAGCCTTATTGGCAGTGGATTGGAATTCATTAAAGTTAGTTCCAGGCTCCCTAACTGCATGATTTTTTTCCATACGGTAGCTAATCTTCCCCTTCTTCCACAAAGAGTTGGTAGAAGGCTGTAGGAGGTCAATGATTCTAATTATTTGTGGAAGGTTCTAGTTCTGATTGTGATGGGATCATCAGTAGGTAAAGCTTTTACGGAACGATAAGTCTCTCGTACATACTATAATCTATCTCCGTCTGTTTGCTGAATATGGCATCGGACATTCAATTTCTCATGATTACTTTTTTAATTGTAATTCAGTAACCTGAATTCTGATTGAATATTTATATTGATATTAAAATGGAGAAAACATCCCGGATTTAAACATTTTTGGCTCAAATTCGACCCTACGAAAAAGAACGAGGAATTAAATAAACTTTTTGTATCGGTATATTTTAAGTTACGATATAAAGAGCACTATAATGCCAGCATTATTATCAAAAAGCATTTCGAATATCAATATAAATAAATCAATTGAATAAAATCGGTTAACGTTCGACAAAATAATATTGTCACATATGAAATTACAATATCAATCAGAACTGCCAAATCGTATACAACGTTATTCCACAAACATGTTCCGGCGGGTCAATTGCAGGTTTGATAATATTTTTTCTGGATAAACACTCCTTTCCTACATCCTTCAACTTATTGGCTTTGATATCTTTCCAGTTTAAAACATTAGATGTTCGTTTTCTCTCTTTATTCATGTGAATTAAACCACGCTCCACGATATTGACACGCGGCGACGCCATTTTGAGAAACAATGTACAACGTTCTTCCACAAACCAATAACTTTAAAATGCAGCCAGAAGCCTAAATATTTTTTTCTTGACATATTATCTACCTTAAACGATGCATAATAACATACCCAACATAACTGCATCAATAACTCAAAATTGCCATTTGTGTTGGATACAACGTTAGTCCGGGCAAGGGCTCAATTACAACATACAAATTCAAAGATATAAATTATATTACACTAGCTATTCGCACCTGGCGTTGCCAGGGCTTAGGATTTACCTAAAAGTAAGTTTATGGGGACACACAAAGGTTCCATTGTTTTGCAAAGTCAAGAAGTTTGATCCAAATCGGTCAAACGGCGTAGATTTGTTTAGAAAATTACCCGCGTGGCTTCGCACTTATAGATATTTTTGTAGCTCTTAGTCATATTTAATTAATCTTGATATATTGATATTGCATATATTGTTCTACAACTTCTCTATACAAAGTATATTATCGTTAAGGCAGCGTTCTTAAAAAACGCATCGCTCGACCATTTTTTGGGCGACTTTATTTGTAAAATAGGTTACCACGAAAAGCCCTTTATTTAACGGGATAATATTACATAGCCCATGTCCACTCTGAAAGCCAATACTATATATTTGTAGAAGAATTTTTGAAATCGGATAAGTAGTTTCGGAGATTTAAATGTACTTACTAAAAAGTAAAAAATAAAATTTCGGGCAATTTTTTTTTGCCTCACTCTCCAAACAAAAAGTAGGCGCTTACGATATTGATATAGATTACAGAATAAAGATGCCCATGCTATGATTTGGGAAGTGGTCAAAAATTTTTTGGCCGATAATTAATTTTTAACTTTTTAGTACCTACATTTAAACATAAGCGTGTTTTAAAAAAAATATGTAATATAATTTTTTACTTTTTAATCTTAATAAGCATACAAAATCACTTCGGTAGGAAAAAAGTGCCATTTTAGAATGAGCTGTTAACTTTCCATATATAACATTGATTAATAAATGATGATTGATTTATCTGATCTGATTGATGAATCTGAATTGATCCCTATATTGTGATTGAGAATACGTCTGTGTACAAAATTTCAGCTCAATTGGAAATTGGAAAGCAGGGTAAATATTAATTATAAGATTCCGTCTAGACAGAAAAAAAGGTGAAGGTAATATAAGCATAGTAAAATCGGCATTTAAAACGTATCAAAAAATAATTCATTTAAAATTTCGTAGCTGTAACTATTTTAAGATAAATTTGATACATTGATAAATTGAGTGCGTAGCTAAAGGAAAGATATTGATTGCCCTGATCGATGGACGTGGCGTCCAAAATATTTTTGGTTTAGGTAAAGATAAAACAAAAATAAATGTGAGAAAAAAAATTATGAAATTTCTACGACGAAATTATTAACGCAGCTTACGTGATAAATTTTACTGGGGGAGACTGACTATATAAAAAAATTATTTCATAATACGTTTTTGATGTAGAATTAGAAGAAAATAAATGGTACATAAAGTGGAAATATGTTCCCCAACTTTATAAAATCGTAAAAATGAAAAAAATAACTATAAAGTGTTTTAGAAGATCATGCAGTAAAATGAAATGGTAAAGGATAGACTATATGTTTTGTAGGACGGACGATCGCTGGAAAAATCCAGCAATTCCTCCTCAAATTCGCTGGACTGACGAAATCATCAAATTCTGTCGGATAATCGGCCGTATCCTGAAAATAGCAATATTAGGATATTAAGATTGTTATCCCAATACTTAATAGACGAGAATAAAAATAAATGAGATATAGGTGTAGGTAAACGTCCGTGTTCGGTGATCGTCGTACCCAAGTAAGGAGATTTGTATATCTTCACATGTCACTCTCAAATTAAATACCTTTATTTGTGGTGTCCAATGTCTGCAATGCTTTTTGAAAAGTGATTTCTCCAGTGCCTTCTTATCTAGGCGGTCTGGTATGACAGAGATTCAAACAGATTACAGAAGTACCTATCGCAAACGCACCCTCACAATTCACATGTTTCAACTAAAATTACATGAAATAAGTACTAATAATGTATTTAAAGCTTATAGAAAAAAGATTATTTCAAATGCACTTATTAATTTCTTCTCCCTGAGCGTCCTTATGTAAAATTATGTCAAAATTGTCAATTTCGCGTTGGACTCATATCTATATTTTGGCGTTACTTGACAGCGAATTGCAATGGGGAAAAATGAGAAGACACCATACGCGGTCTTTATCTAGCAAGCAGGCCTTAATTTATAAAACGACTGATGATGATAATAATTTCGTTAACATAATCAAACCTTTAATTTCTACGTATTTTATATTAAAGTATACTACTTTTCAAGTGAATTGTCAACTTTTAAGGTGGGACAAACACGGGACGGTTGGTGAACTTTGGACGCTCCGGGCTAAATTGAAATCGTGGCTGTCTTCATCTCGCTGATGTATTTTGTTGTGAAACACCAACGAACACCAATGTTGGTTTATCGTGTTATGAAGCAATCAAGCGAAAAGCCGGGTTACACTTAAATGTATACAAGGCATCGAGTGGGCATCCAGATGACCCTGGTTTCTCATGCCGGGTTCTATTCCCGGTGAGATCACAATACATCTACTTATGTAATTGTATTGACTGAGTGTTTTTATGATGAATAATTGGGCCTAACAAAGTGTAAAAAATTAATGTGAAATAAATTATCAAAAAACTAACGAAGGTATATTTGGCTACGTCATATTTCAACCATATTAAAATATTCAAGCTCTGTATTCTTGAAACTCTTTATTTCATACATTTTAAAACATTCGCTAAGAATTAATACACCATATTTAGTAAAGTATCGTTTAATTATAGGTTATCTATATAATATATATAAAGGTTTGTAAGTTTGGATGTAGAAGGTAATCTCCGAAACTACTCATTCGATTTCTTTAGAATGGACTTTCACGGTTAACATAGGCTATATATTTATCCAGTTAAAATAAAAGGGCTTTTTGTGATGACCTATTTTACAACCAAAGTCTACGAAAAAATGGTTGAGTGATGCGTTTTTACGAACGCTGCACTATGGGAAATTTAGGCCTGTTTCGGACCAAAAGTTAATAACTCTTTTATTTCTGAACGTATTTCCATAAAATTATAAAGTAGTCTATATAACTTAAAATGGAAATAATTTTTTTCAAAATATTTTGTTTATTAATTAATTATTAATATATAAAAATTAACCATGACAAAAAAAAACTTTTTCCTGATTTTACTGTCTAGTCATTTAAAGGTAAATTTTAATGTAAAATCAAAAACATTTTAGTTGATCTAAAATTCTTAAATAATGAGCTTTTCAGAAATATACAATGCTTTATATCTTTTCCTACAAAGTTTAACAATAAATTAACTTTTAAAGTGATATAGTGAACAGACTTGACATGGATATCCAAGTGAGTAAGCACTTTACATTTCATGTTTTTCTGTATTTTCTTTATTGATTATGGATTTATTAGGTATATAATATAATATTATAATTAGTTTTTGAACACGATATAAGTTAAATTGTCATTTTTATAAATAAAAATGAAAGCAATTTTTAATTTTGTCATGATTAATTTTAATATATTAATAATTAATTAATAAAGAAAATATTTCGAAAAAAATGGTATCCATTTTAAGCTACATAGACTATTTTATATGTGTGCATAATTTTATGGAAATACGTTCAGAAATAAAAGAGTTATTGACTTTTGGTCCGAAACAGGCCTAAATTTGCCATAGTGCGCTGCCTTAACGGTAGGACATATTGTAGTAGTAGACAAGTTGTAGAACTCAAAAATTTCTATAAAAAAATCCGCGGCGACATATATCTATATGTTAAGGTTAATACACAAATTGATAAAATATGACTAAAAGTTACTAAAAATCTACGCGTGCGAAGCCGCGCGGGTAATTTTTTGTGCAAATCTACATCGTTTAACTGATTTTACTCAATTTTTTTGACTTTGGAAAACAATGGAACCTTTGTGCCCCTCCACAAACTTATTTGAGCTAAATCCTAAACTCGGGCAACGCCCGCCGGTTACGAACAGCTGGTTACATATATTTTTACCTAGATATTCAAGATGTAGATGTCGTTGAAAACAAACCATAAATTTAATATTTGTATAAAACTTGCAGCGAAAAAAAGGTCGTAATTTAGCTTCGCAGAAAATTTTGTCTTCCCATCAAGTAAAAAAAATAGGGGAAATATTTACGGAAGGGCTTAAATTTTTCAATTTAATTAACCACCTAGCTAAAATGTATGTACTTATGCCCACTACTTGTCATATAACGGTAATCATAATCGAATAATTTGCAAAATATGATGTAGGTGTCTAGTGTCAAAAACTGATCAGCCCTGATGATGGACCCTGCAATGGGATCCGAAACGTCGGCCAGAGAGGTCACATATACAAGGCAGAATACCCCAGAAAACTATACATAGTGTCTAGTATCGTGCAGTCATTCCGACACAGCGGCGCGACGGCGATAATTGTCAAAATATAATTGTTACAAATTGATTGAGTAGCTAACTCTACAGATAAAATATATTTAATGGATTTATAACTGATGACCATTTCCGCAAATCTCTTAAATAAAAATGTTATTTTGTATGTCTATAAATCCAATTAAACTCCATACTCAGTAATCATAATTTTACTGAAAAATCTATAATTTTGTGTAGGCGTGCACATATGTATATTATTGTGAAAAAATGAAACGAATGAAATTTATACAAATCCACACCTTCGATCATGTTTCTTGATTTTATACTCTTAATAATACTTTCTCTAAGATCATTTTATAGGTATTATTTTTTAAATTCATAAAATGTGTCCCAGGAGTCCCGACCTAGGTCTCAATAGGTGTTAAAAATATTTACTTCGTATGTTATTTTGGTACACACTAATTTTTAATTTGCAATTTATTTTGCACAAAGTAAAAAATTAAATATTATTATTTTAAACAATATTTTTATATGAAAGTAGGTATGTTCTAAGAACACAATTACTGGATTTTGTCCCCAGAGGGATGATTAATTAATTAAGAATACTTCTATAATTATAAATTATAGAAGTATTCTATAATTTATTCTGTGTTCACTTTCATATAAAAATATTGTTTAAAAATATTTGCTGGTACGTGAATGGTTTAAAAATATATGCTGGTACAAAAATACGAATAGCTTGTTGGTCTTGTCGTTAGGACTCTCGCCTCGTGATCCAAAGGTCACGGGTTCGAATCTCACTCCAGACCGGCAAGTTATTCCTATTTTCATAGCACAAGCGTTTAGCTTAGTTTGAAAATAGTAAGAATATTGATGTTACACGTATTCCGTGTTAGCATCTCTATTTAGAAAAAAAATGATAGAAGTGAAAAATTGAAAATATTGATATTCAGGCGTATTCTAGTACTGTAGTGTTTGTGCGTAATGATACATATAACAGTAGCTATACACACTGTCTCGTGCTCACGGGTATGGCGGGGCGCGCGTCAGACCGAGGGAAGCTACGAGCAAGAGTGGACATGCGCTTGTGTGTTGTCGAGCCAATGAGATACATAAAAGATATATACACCTACGTTAAAAGGAATATTACTAATAAAACTTCACTTTGAAAAATAAAATATAGAGTTACGAAAGCTGTGTAAACTAACTTGTTAATGAGAAAAAAATCAACAGATGTCTCTAGCAGAGACCATAGTAATAAATGAAAGTAGTAATAAATCTTGTTTAGAACATATATATATAAAACTTTAAAAAAATTGATAATGTAGATATTTTTGGTGGAATACAATGGAATCGGTGAACATTGCATTGTGTAGAGTGATCACTTTAGCCAGCTCATACAGGTTGTAAGCCCTGAGCCAATTGTATAAGAGACTTCTATCCAATGTTCTCATATATAAATTAGCTTCGACTCTGTGAGCTGTGAGACTTCTACAATTTATCCTTAATTAATTATTTTATTTTATTATTTCTGGAAACACTGTTTAGATTTTCAAAAAAAACTTTCAGGTCTCATTTTGCCTAAGAAATAAATAAATATTAAAAATAAACAAACCCAACCAGTCTTTTCTCGATGGTTTAATACAAAAATGTTTTAGTTTACAAAAAATGCATGGCAAGTTAATAAAGCCACTTTGAACGCAACATAATTTAATCCAGGACGTCTGATTCGCGAGTGATTCGAAATGAGTAAAGTTTGGTAGCGTATTTGGGCGGGAGGTTTTTCCGCACTGAAAGCCTTCCACGGGAACAAGTTTAAATCCCGAAGATCATCTTTATCGCACCCCTTGGATGGAGATGAGCTTTTCGTAATTTCCTGTTTGTATTTCACAAAGGAATTAAACCCTCGGGCTTTTATGGTACGGATTCGGAAACTAAATACGGCGCAACAATCGGGCGGGCCGCGAGGTCACCTTTTGAAAAAAGGTTCTTGGAAATAATGACATTTATAAAAGAAAACAAAGCCAATTGAAAAAAGTCTACCTACCTTTAAAAATATAAAAGAAGAACATCGACATTAGTTTTTTTTAAAAAAAAATTATATGGGTTTTATTAATCCTGGCAGAAGCATTAGATATTTGGAATGAAATGAGAGACCTACATTTTTCTCAAGGTCCTAGAGTGCAACCACGCAAAATTTGATATGAATGGTATTCAATGTAACATTTCTTTATATCGGGGGATAGAATGGGATTGCTAGAGCGAGAGGGGACGACGCGTATGATTTCGTCCAGGGTTCTAAAGAGTTAAATTGTAAAATTTGCAACTTCAAATAATTTAATATTTATATTATGGTGAAAGGGTGCCAATGTATTATACTGGATCTCAAAAAGTAACCATGAATATAAAAAATTGAATGCGTGGGATTCAATATAATTCACATTTATACTGATTTGTTGAAGTGGGGTTGCAAGGAGAAGGTTTCGCACTTGCCTTTTTGTATCTGATCCTAAAGAGTTATTGAGCAAAATTTGATTTTGATATGCACAAGGCAAAGAGTATAGGATTATATGTAGAATACACAAACGGACCTACAATTTCATTTATGGTATTTTATTTGAGGAACATGCAAATAAATAATCAATGAGTAAATCAGTATTAAAAAGTATAAAATAAATTCAACCAATAACATAAATTCTCTGACTTACTAATTGACCAATGAAGCAGTGTTATTTAAGTCGTGAAAATAAATTTTACGTAGTGTAAAAATAATGAAAACATTTCTATATCTTTTATTATTATTATTTAAAAAAAATGTTATTGTTTTTTTATTGCAAGCATCTTGAAAAACTGCATTGGCAGTATGTACACAAGAGTACCTTATGGGATATTTAACACTAAATTACTTAGTAGTCCTTTAATAATATATATATTTTTTTTTAAATAGAGATGCGAACACGGAATCCGTGTCACATCAATATTCTTACTATTTTCAAAATAAGCTAAACGCTTGTGCTATGAAAATAGGACTAACTTGCTAGTCTGGAGTGAGGTTCGAACCCGCGACCTTTGGACTACGAGGCGAGTGTCGTAACCACGAGACCAACAAGCCACTTAAATACAATGTTAAAATTATACACGTTTAGCTATTACCATTTTTCACAGTTTACTGTAGTACATAGATAAATTATATTTATTTCTTATATTTAGAAAATAAATATGTGTCGCTAAAAAAAATATTGATTAACCATTGAAATGGTATTATTTTTATTAATATTATTATAAAATATTAGTTTAATATTCACTAATAACACACAATTAATACGTAGTCTAATAATACAGATAAGTCTAATAAACATATAAAAATCAATTCGAAATGGTTTCGTACGTGCCTCGAGTTATAAATATATCTCTATAACTTTCCACTTCAAATAAATATGAAATAACCTCTCGCATCGCAGCCTCCTCGCAGATCCCATCTGGGAGACAAGAAGCCCCATTTTAACTAATATGGTTCCCGCTCTCAGCGCCGCCCACGAGTTTAAAGTTAACCCAGATATGTCCTTATCGTAGTAAGCACTCGCAGTTATGGCGGTCGTTACAGCAGACGAACTCCACAAAAGAGTGTTATCAATTTGTTTAGAACAAATGAGTCAGCGATGGATTTGGCGCAGTCTGCTGCAAAGCTTGAGTTTAATGATGTTTACTTGAGATCTTGTTTAGCGGTTTGATGTTAAGACGTTGTTAAGTACTAGCAGTCTACCAAGCGTCGCGCGGGAATCACAATTTAGTTTAAGTGTAAATTAGGGGTTAGGGACCCTGGGCAGGGCGCCCCTTTCTCATTCTTTTGCGAAGGATCCTAAAATGTAACTTAACAAAATTTGGATTGGATGTTATTCAATATTTCATAATATAATTAATGCACATTTATATCCAAGGTAGAATAGCAAACAAGGACTCTTACATTTTGTGCAGGGTTCTAAAGGATAAGTATGCGAAAAAAAAGTTTGCTATAATACATATTTATATCGGAGGAGGAGGTCGAGGGGAAAGTGCTTTTGTTTTGCACAGGATCCCAAAGTCTAACTTTGCAAAATTTGCAAAAGATGGTTTGAAATTTATTACTTATATTGGGAAGAGCGGGGGGAAGTTTTTAGCAATATTTTGGCAGGTTTATATAATAAAAAAAATAACACACAATAACATTTGGAGGAGAATGAGTATGTTTGGCGGAAGGAGGAATACGGAGTCCTTAAGAGGAACTATGCAAAATTTGTCTCGGATGGTATTTAATATACTATGATTTACATTTTAAGCGTGGGGAGAGGATGGATTAGCCAAAAAAAAAGTTCTTTGCAGGATCCTAAAGAGTAACTATACAAAATTTCGAGTGAATTAATGCGTTTGTACCCGGTGAATAGGGACGATGAAAGAGCGAGGAAACTTAAATATAAACTCATACATACAGAGAGATGAAATATATAAGGCCATTAAACCCTGCACATCTCATAAAATTAATGTCGGAATCGAGGCGGATTGCGGTTTTCTCTAATATCATTTACTGTTAAATTACCCTGAAAAAAAAATTTGATGAAAATTAAACAATCAATTTCTGCCAACCCATGAAAGGTAACGAAACCCAAAAATGTATTGTATCTACAACAATATGACAAGATCTTATGTGAAACATACTACTATTCGATTTAATCTTTAAACATACTACTAGTCGATTTTTTACTCATGGCATTGTACACTTTGTACAGTCAACCACTGATGAATCTGTTGCTTTACAGATTTGTTTCATTATTTTATGGATAAGCAATAAATTCATTGTTTCGGAGGAATGTTTTAAGAACTCAATTATCACACATATAGAAATAAAAAAAAACTTAAAAAATAAATTGATTATGTTATTAGTATATATCTACTTTTATTTGAGTATTTATACCAACATGTTTCAGAAATTACCATTCCATCATCAGGGTGTTGTATAACTGTCAAAAAAAAATTCGAATGAAATGTCTTTTGTTCCTTGTCTTTCTAAATTTAAAAAAATATATATATATTATTATTACTGAAGTTTTTGATTACTCGCAATTATTGGAAAAAATTTTAGAATTGGGCTAGTAGTCTAATTTAATTGATTATTAATAATATTTTGTTTACAATTACATGCTTTACTAATTTCTAATGATTCTAAGTTATTCAATTTCAGACCAAAATTATTTATGTGTAAAATAGAAAGTCCTAAATTTTTATCAAAAGCGTGATCATTTTCTAATAAATGATTTGCAAATTCAGAAAAACCATGATTATTCAGACATCATAAATGTTCTTTAACTCTTACATTGATATTTTGACCGGTTTTTCTAATTGTTGTACAATATTTACACGACAATTTATAAACACCTGAATTGTTAATTATATTATCTTTATCTTTTGCATTTATGAATAGTTTCCCCATATTTATTATTTGTATAAAATGCAGGTCTAATATTTTTTGGTAGATATTTTGAAATTTGATTGGAAAATCTTTTAATATATAAAATTCTTAGCCAATAATCGTTATTATTAATAATATTTAATTATAACGATTATTAAATATTATTTATTTCATAAATGTCAATCTACAATGTTGCTCAATCAATTGAAAAAATAAAAAAACTTGTTTTTTGGTTTATTTTATTAATTTTTATTGACGAATTTCATCTTATGAGGACAGTAAAAATTAAAATGTAGAACTAAAAAACAAGTGATTTGACTACCATACACTATGTATGATAAGGAATGAAATAATTACATCTTAAAAATAATAATGACTGTAGAACTAGTAAGTGAAGAAAATAAATTTTGGTTAAAAGCGGGCAATATATTTTAATATATAAATATAAAGAATAACCAGAAAATTTTGAAAATATTAAAATAAAAATTATTTTAATTTTATTCAATTTATACTTATTTTAAACAACAATATACTGCGCGCAGTGTACATAACCGTCACTGACGTCAAGTGTGCTAGTATTACTGTCAAGCACGAGCGACACATACAACTTGCTCTTTTTCTTACATAGATATCGCTAACTTGCACTGACGTCATATTTACATCGGTACACAACACATTTTTGGAGTGCCATGACAAAAATGGACCCATAAAATACTCAGATCAATTTATACACGGTAAATAAAACCAACACCTTTGCCCTAGTTATTTCATATGCAGGCTTGAGAAGATGGACGACGCCGTAGATGTTAGAATAGGTGAGTGTGTTGCTCGATTTCCCTTGTCTACCTCAGTGGGAAACGGTTTGACGGTAAGTTAGTGAGTTTGTGAAAAATTCGAAAATAAATTTAATTTTAGTGTGGTGCGGTGAATAGTGGGTTAACATTCTGGTCTATGCAATAAAATTGTACGACACCTCGAATATCCACTGACGCGAGAGTTTAATGTCTCGTGTAGGTAGAGATATTAAAAGCAAAAAGCTAGACTGCCGGGTTGCATTTACACGGATGAAATATTTTTCTCGACAGGAGAGAGTTGGCGTGGGTAGCTGTCATTTATTGTCTATTAGCTGACACATTCGGTGTTCCGCGACTAGTAATCCCTCTCCTGGACCACATCGTATCACTTATTTAATATCACCCCCACTCCCTTGATTGGTCAGACAGACACACCTAGTAATATCTTTACTGTGCCCATAGAATTCTTCATCTTGCCAGGCAACGCGTGTAAACAACTGACATTCTAAAATATATGTGGGTACATGTAAAATTGCCTTTCACATGGAGAGTAGAATGATCAATAAATGTGAACTGATAGACATCGATATTAATATGAGACGCGAGAGCAATGATTCATCCATATAAAGCCCGGTCGCCGAGAAGAGAGAATTTCGTATATTGACCCTGCGCTACGTATCCTTGTCTCTCGCGCAAAATTATGTTGCTATCACGCTCGCTCGCTGTGCCTGTGCAAACGTGACAGCAACATAATTTTGCGCGAGAGACAAGGATACGTAGCGTAGGGTCAATGTACGAAATTCTCTCTTTTCCGCGACCGGGCTTTACAAATATACATACACCCTTAGACAAAATATACTACTGTTGGTACAGTCGACAAGGAGCGCACTTCAGATATATTGTAGAGTCCTAAAATCGCATTGAAAACTTTGTAGGTATATTTGACAAATATTATTTTAAAAAAAAGTGTTTCATAATTTTTTCAATATTGATAAGCACCGCGAACCACGTTAGTGATAAAATATTTAATACGTGGTGATCAACAAATTATTATGTTGTTTTATTCAACGGCAAATGCTCACAATATACGTGCATACAAGACAAGTGCACACAAGTAAGTTTCACATATAGACAATTGCATACAGTTAACTTCTTAACATCATTCTGTTGCAGTGACTTGGACGAGACGTGACCTGATCTAACCTAACCCAATCTCTCCTAATCATGTATATTCATATATAAATAAGTCCTTACCTACAAAATTAACGTTTTCTAATACTGGCCAGTTAAAAGTTCAATATCTTGCATTCGACTTGGATTTGCAAATTCAAATTAAAGTCATATTAAACCTACGATATTCCTTTTTCAAAATTAGTTATTCATTTGTTTTCACGCCCTTTGTCTTTTCTTGATATTGCTGTATTCGCGACCACGGAAAATTGAAACATCAGCCCTGATCCAAAGGAATACGCCATTTTCCCCTACGTTATAATTTTTGTATCGCCATTAGAAAAACGATTTAGGCAACGTTTTATTTTTTTATTAATGCTGTCTACCATTGCGCGTGGAATTTATATTTTGGGATACATTATAAGTCTTTTTTTTTGTGAATGTCTTTCATCCAGTTTTATCTGATTTTGTCGAATATATTGAGGCCTCTGTAAAGGCAAAAAATGCTGACAAATGATGGCGCGTTTCAATCAAACTGTGAATTATTATATTAGTTAACATACGGTCACTACGCAAACATTAAAACAGATTTTGATTTCATATCTGGCAATACGCATCCCTTACCATGGCAACAACTATCTTTCCGCTTTCAGTTACGGTCTCCTATATAACGTGTGTAGGTAGATACTTATTTTTAACAGAGTATAAAAAAAACGTAGAAAATTATCCTACTGAAGCCTGCGAATACATATTATTATTTTATTATCTTCATAAATTTGCTTTTTTAACACGAAATTAATGTCAAGTAAAATTTTTTATTGACATTAATTTCTTTTTTTTTTCCAAAATAAAATAATGCGTTGTTTGTGCTCTTATATCAAATTATTCGATTTAAGTATTTTACGGGGCACTTTGTTGAAATAATTAGATTGTCTCGCGTTGCAATTCAGTATTGCACACCTCTATGAATATGTACTGTACGAGTACAAGTCGAGAAATCGAGAAAAGAAAAAAAAACAAAAAAAAAGTAGGTACAATTAAGAAACAGTAAGAATTGACTTCACCTTATTGTCGAATCGCAAAGTTTGCCACAAGTCACGTTTTACAGTAATCAAACATAATAATTTCGTTGTTCATCTGTCCGTCCGTCTGTCGGTCGGTCTGTCTGTCTGTCTATCTGTATCTCTGTCTGTCTGTCTGTGTGTTTGTTTGTCCGTCCGTAACTTTGTGTAACGTCCGTAATTTCGTTCGAATTCACGGCTAAAAAATCAAATTAAGCGGCCGGAGAAGGAGCTCGAACCACATGTAAAAGTACCATCATTTTTGACAGGTTAGAGCTAGGTTGTATTATATATCTTTCAATAACGCATTAATTAAACTTTAAATAAAATGTTTCATGAAGAAAATTTGTAACTGATGGGAGAGGAATATTTCGAGATTCATAAAAATTCAGGGAATTCTTTATCAACAAAAAAAAATTGCAAATAAAGAGCGGAAATTCCAAAAGCAAAACGGGTTCGTGAAATATTTAATATTTGTGTTACGGGGAAAGTATATTTTTAGTGAAAGTTAATTTTGCAACCTAACTCATCTAACCAATGGGTTTGTATAATTGGGTAAGTTAATTAATAACTAGTTACTTAACCTCGCTAACCTAACATAACCAACTAATAGTTAGGTTGGAAAATATACGTTCACTAAAAAACATACTTTCACTGCAACATATACACCAAATATTATAGAATCATAATTACCTAATTACAAAACAGAAAAACGGTTTGTGGAAACAAAAGCTCTCGGAACGTAGGCACTTGCATCTTGAAATTAAAATAGTCCATTCGATCTGGTTGTATTTTCAGCTCGCAACTTTATATACACAATCGTCTATAGTGCTTACAAATTGATACTCCAATGTCAAAAAATAAGACAAGGCGTCATATTGTATGTAGTTTGTATAAAAAATATTTCGAAAATAAGAATGTTTTAAATGTATTGCGCGCTTTGAATAAAACATCTGTAATGACTTGGTTGCTTGGTTTGTTTGTGCTATTTTATTTCGAAAAACATTAATTTATTTCAATGTTTTTCTGCGAAATATGAAATGAATATACCTATAGAAGAATATAAATGTTATCCAAAGCCAAGAGTAAAAAACGTTTTACAACTTTGCACTCCAGCCTTATAAAAATGCGTAGGTATTAAAAAGTTTAAAGTTATAAAACGTTTAACCTAGTAAACTATAAATCGTTTAAAAAAGTTTTTATAAAGTTTATTTTTGGCTTCGAAAGCGCTGTCGATTCTGAACCTTTGAAACCCTAAAAAACTATACTTTATAGTTGGATCGCTTCACACTCGAGTATATGCAATATGTATGTTGACCGATGTGATACAATAATTTAATAAAACATAATAAGATCAATTTACTAAAAAAAACGTCCTCATTTCTTTCCAAATATTACCAACATAATTTATAATCATTGATTTTGTATTTTAATGATTTTTTTATTTGTGGTAAGGTATTTAATTACATCCGAATAGATAAGTATGATGTTCAATCTAAATTAAGGCTAAGACAAATTATAGAAGTCTGACAGAGATCAAATAAAGAGATATCATCAACACCTGCAAAAATCTGTGTATACACTAGTTCATGAGAAAAGACTACAGATGCCTCTAGCAAACTCCATTCAAATAAATGAAAGATTCTCAGATTTTAATGTATACAGAACGTTCAAAATTTGATAATGTGTTGAGTGTGGATGTTCTTACCATGGAATCGGTGAACGTTACATTGTGTAGAGTGATCACTTAAGCCAGCCAATACGTATAAAAAGACTTCCACGCACGTTTCTCATATTAAAGGCCTTGTCTTTATGAGACTTCTACAATTTGTCTTAATTAATTAATCATCTCCCCGGGGACAAAATTCAGTAACTTTGTTCTTTAAACATACCTACACATAAAAATATTGTTAAAATTAAGGCTGTTTTTAATGTATTATTTCGTAGTACAAATATTTACACTCTAAACTGCTGCTAGTAATATTATGATCGCTTACGTCTGATAAAAGCCGCACAAGCACTAGAAGAAGAAGAAGAATACATTTTAAATTGGTTTTAATATACGACACTACTGAATAATATGTTTTAATTATCAATTATTGGTTGAATAAAAAATGTGATGATTTCTCGGATAATAATTATCTATAATAATCATTTAAGAATTAAAGAGCGGTTATTGATACGACAGTTACTTTACAAAAATAAAATGACAAAAATTTTAATAAGCCAAATATTGTACCATTTAATTTCTTCTTCAATTAATGAAAAATGATTTCGTGGTAATAAAATTATAATTAACAAGAGTATACTTAAATATAATAAGAATAATTTGATTCAAAAATGTATTAATAATTATTATTTATATTTATTTGTGAATTGTATAAATTTTATTTTTATTTTTCTTATATTATTACATTAAAAGTTTTATTTTTCTTTAATTTATTTTTTTAAATTTTATCAAATATTTCTGTATTGTATCCATTATTAAATACATTTGTAAAACAACCAACATGGAAAAGTTTTTCCGAAACATGTAGGTGTAATTAATTATAATTATAACAATAATTCTTTTAGGTGAGGTATGAACACAAAAATTTTTTTTATTTGTAAACATTTTCGATATATGATTGTTTAAAAATATTAAAATTATTATTAATTAAATAAAAAAAAATAATACAATCAATATTAAAAATGTCTAATTAATGCTGAATCAATTGAAAAAAGAAAAAAAATTATCTTGCAAAAAATCTAAATCAAAATGTCTTTCGCATATCTTGTTTTATTAAGTCACAACAGTCGCCCAAGTGATAGATAACTAGATTACACGAACTTTGTGTGCTAAAATTTATGTATTTTTTACAAGTTTTTAATATAACCTCAAATTGATCAACGTATTTTATAAATAAATTAACTCAAAGATGTTGGTTTTGCAAATACCACCTTCACATGTTTGATGTTTGAATGAAGGAGAGAACTTTCACATTGCTTTCACTTCTCAGAGAATCAATGCGATACCGAAAATGTTAAGGTGGCACATTCACTGCAAATGCATATTTCAGGGTTTTTTACGAAAATGTGGATATAAATGATGTAATTATAAAACTGAATGCCGTCGGCAGCTGCGCCATTTATAGGCGCATTTCATGCTTTGGAATTTTTATTTTTAAATAATAATTTAGGTGTTTTTATAAAAAAAACTTTTATTAAATGAGTAAAGCCTCAAATTTTTTATTTTATTTATTTCAGTATATATACGCCCATCAGAGCATTTACATAAACATTGGGTAATACATGTCGGTAATGAGAAATATAAAAAGAAAATAAAAAAGTCATATAAAGAAATATAAAATGACATAATAACAGAAATATAAAAAGAGATCTACAACTAAACTTAAACACAGAATCCATAATTTCATAAATCTATAAATACATCATATTTTTTATAGGATTAGCGATAATTACAGAAATATAAATTAAGAATTTTTTTTTTTATAGGATAAGAATACAAGAAAAGAGTGATAATTACATATATTTGAGGATTATTTTTAGACATAGAGGAAAGTTCATTGTTGATTAAGAATATTGCGAATTGTATGTTTGAATTTATTTAAATTTGTGGAAAAAACGTCTAACTGTTCAAATCTGTTAACAAGTCTGGGAAGCCTTTGAAGTGGTGAATTAAAAAAGTAATTAGTTGTCGCAGCTTCCAAGGCAAACCCTGCGTAATTTCTGGTTACTCGGGATGGAACTCGCAAACAGATTCGTTCCAACAGTTGTGGACAGTCGATGTTCCCGTTAATTATTTTGTGAAAAAAGACGAGATCAGCTACAATTCTTCTTATTTCCAATTTATCAAGAGAGCAAAATGATCTTAAAAAGTTATAATCAATATGTGTTGATGGTAAATTAAGTTTATAATTGATAAAACGGAGAAATTTATTTTGTGTTCTCTCTAAATGTGACACATGAACAGCATATTGAGGGCTCCATACAACTGAATTTGTTTCTAATACTGGTCTAACCAGACTCTTAAATAATAGTTTAAAAGTTCCAATATTTTTGAAATCTTTACTTAATCTGAGTACGAAACCTAGGGTTCTTAAGCCTCTATCAACTGTGCAATTGATATGTGACACAAGAGAAAACTTATTGTCTACAATTACGCCCAGATCTCTAATTTCATCAACGACACTCAAAGTTATACCATTAATTTTGTAGTCATAGTTTACTATTGTCCGGGTACGGCAGAATCTCAGCATTTGACATTTGGAGATGTTTAAAGAAAGTTTATTTTCTTCACACCATTTCTGTAAAATATCCAGTGCATTCTGCAGAAGTTTGCAGTCGTGTTCCGTATTTATTACTCTATAGAGTTTCATATCATCTGCAAATAGCAAACACCTCACACCGGATAACAAAGCATGGGGATTACATCATTAATGAATATAATGAACAAAATAGGACCCAGGTGGGAGCCTTGTGGTACCCCGCTTACTGCACAAAAGTAGTCAGACTCTAACTCAGCTATTCTAACAATCATTTGTCTGTTATGTAAATAACTCTCGAGCCAAGCTTTAATGTTACCCGAAACTCCCAAGGCATTTAATTTATCAAGTAGAACTCTATGAGAGACTCGATCGAACGCCTTGGAGAAATCTGTATAACAGCAATCTAGCTGGTGAGAATCTTTGAAGGCATCAAAGACATCGGCTTGTAAAGCAAGAAGGTTTGTTAGAGTAGATCTGTTTGGCATAAATCCATGCTGTAGAGGGGATATAATGCTGAATAAGTATTCTTTTATTTTATTTAGCAATAAAAGTTCAAATAGTTTTGGTATTGCAGATTGGATACAAATAGGTCGATAATTCTTAATATCCGAGTGGTTGCCCTTTTTAAAGACTGGAATAATATAACTCGTTTTCCAAATCTCTGGAAAAGTTCCATTTTGTAAAGACAAGTTAAAGATTTTACACAAAATAAATGATAATTCTTTATAACAATTTTTTAGGAAGATGGTTGGTACCTTATCAGGTCCCTGTGTTTTGTTTTCATCCAACGATACCAACCCTTTTTCTACTTCTGATTGGCTAAGAACTACATTAGGAAGGTTTATAGCATCGAATAATTGTGGTTGAACAGACGAATATGATCCCTGTGCAGAATTATCATATACCGACTTAAAAAAATCAGCAAAGAGATCAATAATTCTTTTGGGAGTGTCGACCCACTTATTATTTAAGTACATAGTCTTAGGCAAATCATAGTAATCGCTTTTAAGAGATTTAACGTATTTGTATAAAGATTTGGAGTTTTCTGGAGTTTGATCCTCAATTTTTGTAAGATAATGATTACGTAACTGCTTGGATAGAATACAACAATCTTTTCGAGTCTTCCTAAAAAGCATATAATCATGCACTGACCTAGTTTCTTTATAGGTTTTGTGTTGTAGTTTTTTTATTGTAATCAACGTAACTAATTCCTTTGAAAACCATTTAGGGTGAGTTGATATTCTGATTTTTTTAAACGGTATACAATCATTAAAAATTTCATAGACTAAAGAATAAAAGTTTTCTATCTGGTTGTTTACATCACCGCCTATAGATATCAGATTCCACTCCACATTATTTAAAATTTGTTTTACTTTATCATAATTACAATTCTTGAAATTTCGTTTATATATATCACTAGTTTTGTTGATGTCTGATTTTAATGAGAAGGATATGTCTAATGGTGGATGATGAAGGTCAATTGGTAATAACTCGTCTAAAGATAATTCAACTTTTAGATATTCCATGTTACTAAACACTAAATCGAGTATTCTATTATTTTTGTTACGTATACCATTGTATTGTTTGAATTCGAGAAAAGATGACATATTTAGCACTTCGATTTCATTATTGTTTTCTGGGGAGTTGACGACAAACATAGTATCATTTTCACACACCCATTGCAGTTTAGGGAGATTATAATCACCAGCCACCATTATTTTGGCTTCTGGAAACTTAAATCTAACACTTTCTAATGCAATACAGTGGTTTTCATATACAGTATTATCAGAACAAAGGAAATACGAGAATATATTGTATATAATCATCTCTTTATATAAATAAAACGCGTTTTAAAATCAAGAAAAAACGTAAAAATTTCTTGCAAATTTAAAACATTATAACTTTATTAATATTGAATATTTCTTAATTTCCTTAGTACGGATTCTAGATAATAAAGTATACTTTAGACGTATAAAAAAACATTTTATGTGTACATATAAGTATTCATTAAAAATTAGCGCCGCCTAGGACACTAAAAACGATTTTTTGGCCGCGGCCTGTCGATTAATGCTTATATTTTATTAATTATTATAAATAACGTCTAGTTTATTACTTTTATATAATAAAAAAGGTTTTATCTAAGTATTTTCCTAAAAAAATTGCAATCTAGAGTAAAAATTCTGATATAAATGAATAATAAAAACCCACATTTTAGTAAAAAAAACGCTGAAATATGCATTTGCAGTGAATGTCCAGCCTTAACGATATCTGTAAAAATCAAAAAAAAAAAGACGATGGCACAATATAGATTTTGACCAAATTATCAATATGATTTGAGGATCAACTATGCCCCAATATCAGTTAGTTTTACAGAAAAATATTTTATAAAGTCAATACAAAGACATAGTTGTAAAATACGGCTCACATTTTTGCCTATTGTATGTTTTTCATTGGAATTCAGTTCCCGAATGTAAAGAAGTCTACTTATCCATAAAATATTTAAAAAGCTATTAAACATTGAAATTTCCAATTCTTCTCAATATATTATTTCATATATATTATGACATTTGACACACAATCCGTCCTATTCTGAAAATAATAATATTGCTTTTTTCGTGATTGTAAACGGGACATAGATTTATGATAGTCCGCCTTATTTGGTGATTGTAACCCAACCCTCAAATATAGTCAGAACGTATATATTTATATATGTCCGTGTTAATTTAATTAAATAACATTTACGATTTTTGCTTTTTCAGATGAGACATAGGTCTCATCTAGGGAAAATTGTCATGGATCTATATGGTCTCACTAATATGACATGTTAAGTAAGAGGAATGTAGAGTTCGAGGGATTTATAAACACTTATTATTATAAACCCTACACAGTAACTAGAAATTGCATCCTGTGTTTCTATGTCTATATACTATGGTGTAATATCAACATTCATTAGTTATACAGTAATGACATATAAATAATTTGTAGGCAAAATAAGCACATCAATATTTTGTTATGCATAGATGGATAGTTGTGTTGGACCTTCACGATATCTGTATGTTCTAAAAATGCCTGTTTATTTGATGTTGAAGCGATATGGATGTCAAGCAGATTTTTATCCCGCAAACTAATCAATGTAAAGTTTGGATAAAATATGTTTGATGAATATTATATAAAAATAATAACTAATATTATTTTAAGAGTTAGTAGAAATCAGTTTGTTTCATACTTATCTACTAATTTATTCATTCAAAACGTTCTAATATTAAGTTTATGTCAATATTTCTGTCACAATGATAAAATATTGACATTTTACAGACGTATTAACGTTCCTCTATTTTTGAGTTTTTATGTGAGTAACAATTACCAAAATAGCAAATTTTAATTTTCACTAATGAGATGAACTCATGCAAATTGAATATAAGAGAAAAATGTAGTGAATACTATACCGAACGATACCGAAAAATATACTTTTTGCAAAAATATGATCATATTCAAAAGTTCATATTCACAAGTACCTACCTTTTAACAAGTTTGGCTCACATACGTTAGTCTATAAAAAGGTTAGGTATGGTTTTGATTAAGAAGCATATCATAACACGAGAATCATTACCTGGCTTACAATCTTCCCTTTGACAAGCTGTTCTGCGAAATTCTGGGTAAATTGTTTTGGAAGACCTCAGAATTCAATAGCTTTCGGTGCCACGTGCCGGCGTTTGAATATTCAAAGACAAAAGAGATGTCAAGTGACGGATACTGATAACCATAGTTAATAATAAATAATAACTGTATATTAAAAAAAACCTCAATCTTTATTTTGCTACTTGACTTTGTGCTACTTATTTATTACACAGTAAAAAATCATTTTTTTTGTACAATATCAAAAACTTTTTATATCTTTATAAGATACTAGATATGGATTTCTAGGGAGAGTGAATTCGTAAATCTAGGCTGCCGAACTGAGTTCCGTTAGGGGAGTGGCAGGAGTAATATTACTAGACTAAGAATGAAGTACCAACACACGGAAGACCCTCAGAATGAAGCCGCTACTTGTGCATTTAGAAAGATCTTAATTCAGGTGGCTTGGGTATATCTTGCGAATGCAAGAAGATCTGTGAAGAAGTGTATCTTAGCAACTCTGGAGGGAAGGCAGCCGGTGGACGGCTTTTAGGACAAATACTAAAAAATATTGTATAAAGAGAGATTGAGCCCTGATTCATGCCGAAGCGGTGCAAGACAGGAGGAGATGGAAGCGCCTTTCTTATTATTTGGCTCCCAGAGCCCTGTGCAATAAGTGTACGAATATGATTACTAACTGATTTTTTATTTGATATTGTTTGCTCTTTGACACCATATTAGCTCTAAGAATATTTGAGTAGAGTCTTAAGAAAGTCTGTTAAGATGAGTTACTTACTTTGTTCCTAATTCTAAAGTTTTAAAGCTTATCATAATTTCTACGACCTAGAGACCATTAGATATTATGTTAAATATTTACAAAGTGAGCAGTGTAAATAACATTAGAACTAAGAGAGGTTTTTGAGATGCTCCTCTCAAACGTCAATATCAGAGAGATATTTTTTTATTACTAGCAGATCTGTACGGAATTTTTTATACTGAATCCACTTAAATTACTTTGTACTTTATTTCGTACAATTAATAGGAATTTTACAAAAATCTGATATGGCCTGTCTAATTGAATTTTTCTTACGAAATAATCAGCCGATTAACTGTTGGTGTAAACCAATTTGTCATTTTATTTACTGTGTATACAAAATACAATCGATTAGAAAAAATGACAGCTCGCACCGCTCTCACCCCTGTATTGTCCTTTACAAGAGTTTCAAGACAAGCCAGATAATGAAACGAAGTACCTATCATTCAAATATAATACATACACCATAGAGGTATATGTAACTTTAATCAAATAGGTACTCACAAAATGTGAAGAATTAAACTAGGATTGGTGAAAAAAAATTACTAACCTTAAACACAACAATAACACGAAAGCACTGCCTTGGTTGAATGGAGTACAGTTAAGTGGAGTAATTTTTTTTTCTTAATTATCTAGTTCCGTTCTATTGAATTAGTATACTTTTTATTAATTTTTATTTTTACTTTTATGGTTTGTCTTATTTAAAAAATATATATAATTAACACTTATTGTTGTTTATTCTGTTTTGTATGATAATTTTTTGTGAAGTGTTTTTATTTGTTTATTAAATATTACATAATTGGTAAAATTACATTATTTTTAAAATAATCTAATTTTACCAATGATGTTTATTTTTCAATTTGCTTTTTACTTAGGTACTATTATTTATTCAATTTTCCTTTTTTCATAAGTATTTTACTTAAAACTGTTTATTTCTTTTTCAAGTATTTTTAATTATCTATTAATTTAAATAAATATATATTTTTTTACTTTTTTTGCTAATTTTTGTGTTTTTATTATGAGACGTGTTTTATATCACTATCGTTTATTTAAAATATTTATAAATTTAATGATAGGTATGTATAAAATTAAACCATCTGTGAAACTAATCAGCATTTCGCCGAAGTAGTCAGCTTTTGATTGGCACTCAAATACCTACCTACCTGTTAGCTCAATCACATCTCAATCTAGGAAGTTTACGCAAATTACCTATGTATGGCTACGTACAAATTCGATAGATCAAATGCAGTGACGTCACCTCGGTGCCACTCCGATGTAATTTTCTGTTTTAATAATTTTCTTAATCTTTCAGTCTTTTATTTTGCAATACACAAAAAATGCATTTAAATTTCTGAGCTTGCTAGCATATACAAACAATACAGTGGAAATAACATAAATGCCTCAAAATTAATTAATTAATTAATGATTAAAAAAACACTAATACTCAGTGAACACGCAGAGTATCCGATCAGCTGAACATTTCTTAGAATTCATTTTCAGATATAAAAAATAAAGATATCCATAATGAGCATAATGAAAATGTTTATCGTCTTAAAAGTTGCCCCCGAATATTGTAAAAAATAACCACTGCCATAAGATAACAAGCGTTGAAATGCGAAATCATTTTCAAATATAGAGCATCAGAAATTCTAATGACTCAATTGAAAAAACTCATATTGTACAAGAATTCCAGAAAAGAAATGAGAATTCGACGGGAAATAATCGTTCTTGCTTACGTCAAACTATGTACATACAAATACAGGGTGTAACAGAGCTTGTCAACACTACTTTACAGGTAGATTCTTGCCTACATTATGAGTCGAGAAGGTCACTAGTTACATCTTTCTACATAGTTTTACTAATTTTTTTTACTCACTCATACACCATCCACGGAAATTTGATCCACCGACAAAGGGTCCATGGAAATTTGGTCCAATGACAAAAGGTGATGGGACATTTGGTCCAACCACAAAAAGTCCATGGACATTTGGACCAACGGCAAAAGGTCCAAAGATAAAAGGCCCATAAAAAATTGTACAATGACAAAGGATTCACGGAAATTTGGTCCAACGAAAAAAATTCCACGCGACAAAATTATTATGTTATTATCCTAAAAATAATAATAATTTCGTTGTCTCTCTATCCTTAACTGCCTATAACATTCGTAACTTATTTTTTAAAAACTCATATTTATTTATTTTTAATTGTTCGAAGAATATTTTTACTTCTGAATAAACTTATTTTTTATTAATAATAATACGTTCGTCACTTTTGACGTTACAGCTAGTTATAATTAGAATAAGATCATTCCATATCATTAGAGAACCACGTATTTCTCACATGTTAAAATTAATTGTGAAATTGTATAGGTATAATATATCTTCAATATGATTTTGAAATATTTTAAATACATTCTTTAATTTTTGACGTTATATTTCTTTAGGCGCGTTTAGTTGAGAGTGAAATTTTAGGATGCAACAAAATGTGCGTGCATCATGCAACGAAATATTTTTACACCATACTTAATCAATAGCAATTCTTATAAGCGACGACATCAAGCGTGAAAATTGGCTATGCTCCGGGCGCAGTTATTTTTATTTTTGCCAAAAGGGCGTTAGTGATTAGTATTAATTAAAAAAAATTAGTGATTACAGGAGAGCAAATATGTTTTATACATAAGTATACGCACTCATTTTTTTTTACTTAACGTATCTTGTATTACGTTACCGTAATGAAAAAAACATATTTTCGTTAAAATATCAACCTTTTAGTGCGCCTGGGTACCCTTGAAACAGCAGCAATAAATTTCAACTTTCGATTATTGAGCTTAAACATTTTGTTTTAAAAAAGGTTTATCGAAAAAACCTACGCAACCTTATTTGTCTGGGTAGTTACCTACCGCACCCCCTCTTAACTTTTGTTTTTTCAAGTAGGCATCCATACGTGAAAGACAACTTTAACTTTCGTATAAAGCATGGGACAGTCGAAACATTTCGATATTTAGAATATTGTAAAACAAGCTTTTATCCAAATAATTTTATTTTAGAAAGTTACCCACATCCTTAGTAGTTCCAGAAATTGGATGAGTATACGATGGCTAGGTAGGTAGTTTGATAATAGTAACATTCATCGCTTGTTTAACGAAACGACTATAGCCCGCAAAAAGTTGTACTTGAAGAAGCTGGTAGAAAGTGGACGTTGCAAGCTCCACGATTTAGACCCGATCACATCCTCTGGAGTTGCGCTTTATCTAGGGATGCCAGAGAAGATATGATAGATGATTTAGAGGCAGTAGAACGGGGCTCTTTACAGAACTTCGATTTGCCAAGCTGCGCTAAGAACCTGGAACTGTTTAGGGCTTTTCTACGGGTGTGGGTCTCCAGGTGAAAGATCCTTAGGGATCCAAACGGCTAGTCGGAAATTAATGGATTAGTGTTTTTGTTGCTCCTGGATCGTATAGCCGGTCGTGGTGCGTGCGCGTAAGTCATATGTTTTTCTTTCTGTGTTGGCCCCCCTTTTTTATCCCGTAAGGGAGTGCTCTCTTCCAGTCCCCTTAGTTGCCCCGATCTGTTTTGATCCTCACCCGTGAATTATATATTGTGTTTTATTTTTTCTTTCTCCCTGTATGTTTTTGTAATACTTTTGCAATCTTTGTTTAATAAAGAAATGAATAACCGGGATAATGAGGGAAAATTTTGGATGGCAGCTGTTCGGCCCAATTGTTTTTCAAAACGACGGGTCGCACGGTTGCTTTTAGCACTAAAAATGCCAACCGGGCGGCGAATGAGAGTACCAATATAGGAGCTTTTGCTTAAAAAATGGTCCTGGGTAAGCAGTAGGTTTGCCCTCATCAGTAATGAGGCAACAAATTGTAGAGGAAGATGGATTACGTAAAAATATTGTGAGATATGAAGCCGAGGTGGCTGACTATGGGAGGTGAGCACTCCAGTCATGTCCGACTGCCCAAATACGTTTTTATTTTTATTTTTACGTTTCAACAGGCTAGGAGGCCCAATTACAGAAGCGAAACACAGCACAAAACACACAGGCTTGAATAAATAAGACAGATTAATTGTGACCTCACCTCAATCGAACCCGGAATCCTCGGTGTGAGAGCCAGTGTCATGCCCGCTGGGCTACGAGGGTCGCCGAGTGATTTAAATTTTTGTATGTAAAGTGTGATATAATAAATATAAAATAAGGAAAATTTATAAACCAGTAAGATTACTTCTTCTTTATGATGACTTCACAGATTATTTAAATTAAAAATTATATAGTAAAAGTAAGCAATATATTATAGTCCCTCAGATTTTGTAGACAAAGAATGTAGAAAAATGATTGATAAAGTAATGAAATGCTATGATAATTGTAATTGTAATTGACAACATGGACGTGTTTCTAGCCATTGTAGAATTTTAGGTTACCGTGAATCTTTTTTCGTGAAACTTCCAATCACGCGTATTATAGAGATTCCAATATCTAAATTATTCCCTTCTAGCCATCATTCTTGGTCTTCACATCCACAAATACGTATGCTTCTCTGCATTGATTGAATTTATAGTAAGCAGCCAATGAACAAATTTCACGTATGACGAAATAAATTAGAATGAATATGAAAGAAGGTAACTTTCGCTCCCAGAACAAAATAAGAATTTCACAGTTAATTGGGCACCACATAACACACATAATACAAGATCATGATAATCTTAAACATCAATTAATAATTACCCTCTTTTGGAGAATTTTGAAGGCTACATTGCAAAATTTTATGACAGCATTTTTTTAAAAAGTGGCTTCGCCATTCACGTGTCAATTTACATGTCACGATCAGACCGGCAACTTATCAGCCGTAAGATTCTGACATAAGTACCACCCGACACATATTTTCGGGCATGTGAGATGGTAGCTATTTATTTGACCTCACAATAATTAATTTTATTATCTACAAATCGGGACTGGCCCAAGTCATTATTTACGATTTTGTGTATAATATTTGAAAAATATCAGATATACGAAATTAAATTTTCAGCCACCCTGTGATTAGAGCTGCTTGTGATTTATTCGATACAGAGGCGCACGTAGGTGGGGGCCGGAGGGGGCGAACGGGGATCTGTAGCTTAATTAACCGTCCTAATCGGCCCGCGAGGAGGAAATTACTCCGGTGCGCCCCTGTAGAGGGATGTGCAGCCGGGAGGGACGCCAGATACCCATTCAGGAAGGTGAGAGCGAAAGAAAAATCAAACAGCCATGAGAAGGTTGAATAGGTTAAAAGAGAGGCGGACTAATATTACGTAATACTGACAGAGTGTGTTTGTCGATGACTTTTATTTCATTTCGTTCACTTATATTTTACCACGAAATGGTTATGTCCTGAATCTTACAGAGCCGAAGCTATTTATATGGGAAAGTACGTATGAAAGTTTTCGGGCGTTAACAGGTCTTACGACCTCTCATATGGCTGGCACATTACACATTACACGATATAACGTTCACCGATTCCACCCACGACCGACCACTATATCTATGATTTAAAAAGTTGTATTGAGTATATGGTATTTATATAGGTACTTTGCTTCACTTTGTCCAACACAATCTTACGCTATCGCCATCTATGGTTGAAATTTATCATTCCCATACAACAATATATACATTTGGTCACTATTAATGAGACTTGGTCATTAAAAATTTCGCGGAAGCTATGGATATTGAATTCAAAGTATTATTAAGCCTAAGAGATTTTAATAAACTCATTAAAATTCATAATATCAGAGCAAGATTTCGATGCTGAACAAACAGTGCTATTTAAAAAAAATTGATATCAAACAGCATAAAGTCAAATTTAATAAATAAATAATTTATGTAATTTCGAACAGTATATGCATTAAGAAAAGACTTGGACTAATAAAATTAATTAAAAAACCACCAACTTAGTGTGAACGTTTTTTTAAATATAAATATTGATTCATTTACGAAGCAGTGAGACATTAAATTGTGTATCAAACATACTTATTTATTTCATTAAAACTTTTATTTTTTAGAGGGTTTCCTATTTCGATTATCGCATTATTTTATACTATCCGACTAATAGTAAAAGTCGTTAATTTAAAAAAAAGACTCATTTCTTCATTTTAACCCCCTCCCCATTTTCCGACCATTTGTGCAAAATTTTCATATTTGAGAATAGAAGATTTTTTATGGACAATTCAGATGAAAAAATTACCTTTTGACTACGTATTGATAAAAGAGGGCGCCAAAATCTTTTATGTTTGCTTGCTGAAGGAATTAAAGTTAATGTGACGACAAAATTCGCTTCCATTATGGAAATAATCAATTATACGTGGCGTGACGAATTTAATAAAAGCAATGGTTAAAGTATTTTCACTATTGTCCACAAAATGTCCCATTAATCTTCCCGGTGGAAACTCCGGACCCTACCAACCAAGATGAAAGAAGCCCCGGCCCCCCCCCCCCCCCCACCACACCCCCTCCCCCCCCCCCCCCCCTCCCCCCCCCGCCTCCCCCCCTCCCCCCCCCCCTCCACCCTCCTTTCACTTATCCCCCCCCGCCCACCAGCCGCCCATCCCCCACCTCCCAAGAGGTCTGTGAGTGGGGTTTCTTGTTTTTGAGTTGGAGGGAGGGAGGGTTACCCCCCCCCCCGCGCCCCCTCCCCACCACCACCCCCCCCCTTCCCATGCCCCCGCCCCGCACCCCCGCATCTCACCTCCCCCCCTCTCCCTCCCCTCCCTCCCCCCCCCCCCCCCCCCCTCCCCCCCTCCCTTCACCGCCTTCCCCCCCCCCTCCCCCCCCCCCCCCCACCCACATCCAACCCACCCCCGCCCCCCTCCCCCCCGTCCCACCCGCCCCCCCCCCCGCCCCCGCTCCCCCCTCTCCCTCCCACCCCCCCCCCCCCTTCCCCCCCCCCCCCCCCCCCCTTCTTCCCCCCCCCCCCCCGCTCCGCCCCCCCCTGCCCCCCCCGCCCCCCCCCCCCCCCCCCCACCCCAATATTTTTTATTTTTTATATTCTAATAACATCATCCTTTTCTTTTTTATTAACTCTTGTTCTCTGTTTGTGACGTCATGTTTAAGGGTTCAGGCTGTACGCGAACTAAAGAATTAGTTGCGAGTCCATACGACAATACACAATAAGCCTACATCGCTCTGAGTTAGATACGAGAAGCTTTTATATGTTAATTCTAAGTGTCAACCCTGTATCCCTTCTAAGCATACGACGCAGTTTAGCAGCTTCCTCCAGGAGACAGTTACATAAATATAAATGATAGAGTTAATAAAAATAGTAGTCAATGTTGAATAGTTGAGACTTTGTAAAACGGTAGCTTTTGTAATATACAAAATTGAAAACACTGATAATTTTACATATAAAACTATATTACGAAAATGCTGGTAACCTCTTTGTTAAATAGATAGAAAAAAGTATATTTATTTAGTTATGAGATATTCATTTACTAAATATTATTTTATATATCACATCCAGCTTTCCGCCTCATTTCGTAAGCCAAAACCACCAATACTTTCATACACCTTAGTACCTACTCATATAAATTGTATATAGGTACTAGTATACTGTAATATGGAAGTTCTCCTAGCGAACGTTTAACAGATAAAAAATAAATCAGGCAAGAACTTATTCTACGTCTACTCTAAGAATTGAATAGTTATTGTATTGTCGCTCGACTACGCTGAGCTGGACATGTCCAATAGATGCTTCCTCCAAGGTAATAACATATGGCAATCAGCAACCCCAAGAGACGCGACAACGGGGAAAACCTCGAAGAAAATATTGCGGTAAAATTGAGAAAACTTTGTGTACACGATTGAATGGAAGTCCTGTAACAATATTTATGATAGTGGGTAAATCTTGAGAGTGTGAGAGCAAAGATCCTCAAATAATTGTAGCTATGTGATAATTATGATATAACTTATGACATGACAAATTTTGTTCAGTAATTAAATTAATTTTTAAAAATTAATTTTTGTATTATATTATATAGGTAGTTCTAAGAACATAATTACTGGATTTTGTCCAAAGAGAGATAATCAGTAATTAATAAAAATTATAAGTCATACTCTCCACACAACACACGAATCTTAATTCTTTTTGGTGAGGTATAACATATAGTAATAATTTGTTATCGTTGTTATAAAAGAAATCATTTATATTATCTATTAAATAAATAAATAAAAAGAGACGAATATGTGCAAAGTATGTATGGAAGTCTTTAAAGGCTGGCCACAGGGGTTACGACCTGTATTAGCTGGCTTAAGTGATCATTTTACACAATGCAACGCTCACCAATCCTACCGTAAGAACATAACACATTATCAAAATTTTAAAATTTATATTCATATGTGTTCTTTAACTTTCTTTTTTCAAATTTTTGAAGGGACTATGCTAAAGCCATCCCTGATCGAAAATTATAAATTCCCGTGAAACAGTAGGTATACATAGATGTCGCCGCTGATAATGAAACCTGTATATTTTGAGTCACTAATGTAACGTAATTTATCTTAATTGATGAGTATCCCTATGTGGACAAAATCTAATAATTTTATTCTTAGAAAAAACGTAAAAAAATATTGTTAATTTTATTTCCGTTTATTTTCATTGCATAACGACAATTGAATGGTCCTAAAAATTTGCCGAATACCAATCTATTGCTCGTGGGATATAATTCGAGGGGAGCCCCCAAATAAGGTCGGTGATAAACAACAAGAGATGAAAAGGTTCAAGAATCGTTCTCCAAAGCGTGGCCTGTATCGTTAATTCTGAATAAAGGTTATCTCAAAGTAAATTAATGTGTTTACCAGTTCAATTAGCTTTTATTTATAATCTCATATTCACAGACGAAGATCACATGAAAATAAATTTTAGTGTGAATTATTAAGAAAAAATAGTTTTTTTGTTTCTTGTTAAAGGCATTGCCAATCAGCCCAGGTGCTAATTTCGCGCCGGTGAAAATAAATAAGCCGTTCATTATTGCGCAGCCGTTGTTGAAAATAAAAATTAATTTATGTAAAACATTTCTGCAAAAGATTTAGTTCACCGTGTTCTTCTTTTATAAATGTGAATTCTTATTCGCTAGTTCTTACTAATTTTACATAATAATTTTATTTAAAAGTTTTATTTGATTTAAAAAGGTTTTATTCAATATTCTTGTATTGTTAAGTTGCTTACTTAACATCACTCCGTTTCACCACAGGGGTAGGCAGACAGGAAAGACGCCATACTCTTCTATCCTAGCACATCATTCTTGCAACGTCCACTTTCAGGCATCTCTTCATGCACAGTCTTCGGTTAGTCAAGCTTTAAACAGAGCTATTCTTCAATATTTGGTTTATCTAATCACGCCATGTCTTTCGCGGGTGCCCCGTGTTGCAGTTATTTTCTCGGTAGGTAGGTACTCGCCGCGTAAATTTTCTTTACCATCCTCTCTTTGTCCATACGTTCCACATGACCAAACCATCAGCGACTCTTTATTTATTATGTTGACTTTGCTACAATTACAAACAACTACATAAACCCGCTTGCACTTACACTTAGTTTGTTAATTTTTCACTTTAAAAGACGCAGAAGTTTCCACACATGTGCCAAGGGGATGCATTTTCACCGCAATCTGTCTACTTTCGTCTTTTTTGCCAATTCCAGGCCTCACTTCCATATATTAGAGCAAATTGATCATAGAGCGTAGTGTTTGGATTTATTAAAATAATCGGTGTCATTTGAAACGCAAACATATTCGACAATTATTGTTTTCAGTGAAAATAATAGTTAGTACTGCCTTAAAGCTTTCACGTGTTTTATTTTTTTACATGTGAAAAATAATAGTCCAATGTTAATATATTGTCACCTAAGCAAATACCACATATAACACCCCTGTCGCACCTATCATTAATTCGTATTTTTATACAGCATTATTTTTTCGTTAATTTTTGATTGAATTAATATTCTTACTTTATGGTTGAAGACGAGAATATTATAATATTAATTCCTTAAAATTGGGAAATCTGTGCAGTGTAAAGTGTATGGATTTAATTGAAATGCAAAAATACATTTGAAACCCAAAAATGTTCGATCAACTTCTGTGAAATTATTATTGTCTTCGATGAAAAGATGATGGTGCAATGAAAATGTATTGTCACCTAAGCCGGTACTAAATGATCGTGATAAATAGATACACGAATTGTTTTCGGAAAGTACACACATAACACCCCACCTCTAGGGTTGGACTAATATACATTGAAAGGGATACATTGAAACACGGCCAAATTGGGACAAAACGAGGTACCTTGCCGACAGTAGTGAATGTATCGATGGGTTATCCACATACATTAGCTCCCCCACGCCGGTGATAATAATTATTGACGCTCCCCTATCTTTACGGGCAGGAAGAGAAGTACTTCTGCTTACATATCCTCGGGTTAATTTCACAATTCCGATGGAAATTTGTGAACAGAGATTAAGACCGGAAGAGTCGGTACATTTTGGGAATTGTACAACTTTGCCCCAGTTTTGAATACTCACCTGAATGTTAACTACTGCACCGATCTCCGTGAAAGTTACGAAACAATGATTTTCTCCATTTCGGCACTCGAGTTTTTAGATATTGTCGACGATTTAAACTTTTTCAGAAATTAAAGATAACACCTAGTACAGTAATTCCACGATTTTGTATATTATATTTGGTTTGAAGACAAAAAATTATTTTTAAATCCTTTTCAATTTAAAAAAATGATTTTAATTTTTTTTTTGTATGTTTTGGATTTATTTAATGTGTAAATATTTTCGTTTTTGGGAAAAAATGAGTATCAGGGTGCCAGGTTGTCAGGCGTAGTCCTATCAGTATGCATAAGTATATTTAAATGAATGTTTCTGTTTATCTTTGCGTTTCTTCAAATTCCTGAATTGATAAGAGCTTATATGTTTTTATATCAATCCCCGTGAGTTCTAGTACTGACACATCTTCTTCTTCTTTGTTAGACCCATTTACTTGGGGTCGACCTTCCTTGTCCGCGCTCTCCATTGAGAATGATTTTGTGCTATGTTATCTTCGAGTTGATCTTCTTTAAAGTCGTTTTCGACCATCGTCAACTAAGTGGTAGGCGTTTACGTTCCACATATCCACGTTTACGTTTCGTCTGGGCATGACCTGGTCGTGACCATACCATCGTAGACAAGTTTCACTCTAGTTTTGTCTCTAATTGGGGTGATTTTAAAAGCTACCTCTCAGTGTGACACCCGCCGACCAGCGTAACATTGAGTTTATTAAGGTGATGTTTGCTAGTTGCCCAGCATTTAGACCCAGCATTGCGCTTGTGAGTTATCTTCATTTCATCCAGGTTACCGTCGTTTTATGAGTAACATCGTTATCCATTTTTCCATCATTACTAATAATTGATCCTAGGTATTTAATAGTGTCACTGTGGGTAGTATCATGAACCAATGGAGATCTTGATGTTATTGGCGTTATTGGTACCATCGAAGATATAGGACATATGCTCCGTCTTTTTTACTGATCTTCAGACCGTTTGTTTCCAGTGGTTCTATTCAAAAGTAAAAGTTAAGTTGGAGGTCTGCTATATCGTGAACAACATCATCTGCATACAGGATATTCCATGGCAGCGCTCTTTGACAGGGCTTGTTAGATAGTTTATGGTGGTATAAAATATTGGGCTAAATGTGGAGCCTTGATGTACCCCGACTTCGACTTCAAACCTTTCTTCTCTACCTGTAGGGCGTACGACTGTGGTACATTTGTACATATTTTGGATGAGATATTAGGTCCTTACATATGAAATTGGCGTTTAGTATGGGAGGAACATAAAGCCGATTTTTTTTTATTAAAATATATTTATTTAATCAAAGTAAGTACCATTGCTATCTATGCACTTTTGCCATCTCATAGGTAGTTCATCGATCCCTTTACTAAAAAAACCATTCGTACGGGAATCAATAAAATCTTTGAAGGCGGTTTGGACTGCCCCATCGGAGTTGAATTTTTTCCTTTGCAAGAAGTTATCCAAATTTCGAAAAAAATGGTAATCTGTTGGGGCAAGGTCCGGAGAGTACGGTGGATGTCTTAGACATTCCAATTGAAGCTCCTCTAATTTGGTAGCCGTCTGTTGTGCAGTGTGTGGTCTAGCGTTATCATGAAGCAGCAGTGGCCTAGAGCGATTAACCAGCCTCGGTTGTTTAGCAGCTAGCTTTTCCATCATGGTTTGCAGTTGCTGACAATAGACATCTGCCGTAATCGTCTGGCCAGATTTAAGAAAGCTGTAGTGAACGACACCAGCACTAGTCCACCAAACGCTCACAAGTAACTTTTTTGGAGTCAATTTTCGCTTGGGGCATGGTTTGGCTGGTTCGGCAGGGTTCAGCCATTGCGATGAGCGCTTCCGATTATCGTACAGGATCCACTTTTCATCACAGGTAATGATTCGATTTAAAATCCCTTCATTATTGTGCCGGTTGAGTAATGCAACGCAGCAGTCAACGCGCGTTTGTTGATTTGCTTCACTCAATTCGTGAGGTACCCACCATTCAAGCTTTTTCACCTTACCAATTTTCTTCAAGTAGATTAAAACAGTTTTATCACTAACACCGCAGCCTGCAGCTAACTCGGATGTGGTTTGCGATGGATCCGCTTCCACAATAGCCTTCAATTCTTCATATCAACTTTGGTCTCCGGCCGTCCACGGGGCTTGTTCTGCAGGTCGAAATTTCCAGAACAAAAAGGTTGGAACCAAAAACGCACTGTGTTTTCTTTTGCGGCACCGTCGCCATACACATCATTGATCCTTCGAGCCGTTTCTGCAGCACTGGTGCCACGGTGCAATTGAGGAAAAAACAAATGAATTATAATTTTCAAAACACAAATACATGAGTAAATAGCTGTATAAATTTGGATTTGGAATCCTAACCAAAGAGAAAAATATTTGAGATCAAATTTGCCAGTACGGCAAAACGCCAATTTCATATGTAAGGACCTAATATATATAGTGTTCAGGTACTAGTTGCTGTCTAAGTAATTCCCGAATCAGATCTAAAGGAACATGAACAAATACTTTTTCTAAGTCTATGAAGATCATGTATAGATCACCTGGCACTCACACATATTTTTAATATAATTCTTCTTCTTCATCATCATATCCTCCTACCTTAATCAGGTCGGAGCCTACCACTTTCTATTATGCGTTGTGTTGAAAACTTGCCTCTAACGTATTCTCCTGGGTCGCCCTGCAGGACTTTTCCTTCTTGTACTGCCTGAAAATAACTATTTGAGCGGATTTTTGTTTCTTATGCGCTGTTTCACCGAGCAAACTTGTTGGAACAGCAGTGGGTTCATCCCATGACTCTCTCGTATGATATCACTGGACTCATATTTTGTCACGGAAATTATACTTTAATGGAATATGCAAGACGGTTATAATAACCAATGGAAATTATATTTTTGATTGAAAAAATAAAAAAGTAACCTAAAAATGTCATTTCTCATAAAAACCATGTCAAAACTTTTACATCAACCCGACATTTGAATGAGTCAACTTGTTTTAATCTACTCTGATTATGCAATGCTTCACTTCCACAGATCTATTTCTTCTATTTTAAATACACATAAAAGTAGATAGTGGTTGGGTATTACACAATATATGTGACGTGACTCCTGGTACCCGCGGCCGTGCACCGCTCCAGCGACGCCCGCGAGGAAGGAACAAATCTTATTTCAGTCAAGCTCTTACACCGGGAGAGGTAATAAAATGAATACGTGCCGCTAATTTTATACCAACATCCGATACCTTCTGCAGATTAAGCTATTCGAAGCTAATGCATAAATAAGCCATACACGTTCATTGATGCCGGCACACGTAAAGACGATTGCAATTTACATACAGATAGTCAATATCTACCAACAAAGACGAAGATACACTCGAAGAGAATCGGTAGTATTTTCTTTATAAGATTTTGCAGTGAACAGAGTATTATAAAACATTTGAATGCAATTTACTTATATTGGTAATCGGTGTATTAATCCCATTTAAAAGATAATTTATTCCTTATGTTTTGAATTGCGGCAATGTCACTTTAATTATAAAAGTGTAGCTAAAAACGCTAGTTAGGTAGGTTATATATAGTTATAGTTATATACATTTTAAAAAATGAACAGGAACGTTTGTGTTAGTAATATAATTAGTATTAGTAATATTACTGAGGATGTTACGTCAGCATCTAAAACGTTTTAATTTTTATAATTAACAAATAGTGAAAGTAAACAGTAATATTATTTTTTTAATATAATTAAGAAACGTTAGATAAAAAAGGTATTATCGGTTTGACGTCGGTTAAAATCAAAATATTACTTTTTTTATGGATTTATAATTTTGGATATTAACGTTTTTGAGATTTTTCATGATCAGTAAATTGGGTGAAAAACATTATCTTTTTCAGCTACTTATATTTAATAATAATTGTATACTTTATTAAACTCACGGGGACGTGAGAAACTGTAATGATAGTTTAACGTTTTGCAAAAAAAATTCAAACTTGATAATGCAGAACTCCATAACTATGGTCATGGCTTGAACATTTTCGACTCATAATTAAGAAAGTTATATAGTCTTGCGAGGTTTTTAATGTTTTCCAAATATAATTTAATTAATTAATTAATTAATTAATTATGATAAGAGTGTCACGAGTGTTATTTAAATATTTTTTTAAATATTTATTCACGTAAATGTCATGCTTCAAAGTTTTAATCGCACGTCGCCCCGTATTCTTGTCAGACGCCGCCAACTTTTGATTATGATTTCATCATTTGTTTTATGCGGCGTACTGTCTCCTGTTATTTGTATAATACTACACTATCTTACTAACGACTAAGTGTCCCTACACTTAACACTCTAGGGTAGAGAGATAAACTGCAAATATGAAGAACCCTTTGTCTTAAAGTGTCAGTTAGTCAGTTACTACACGTGACAAACAGACAACGTAGTAACACATACAACAAGAATAATTGTATCATAACTATGTAGGTGTTACATACACATAAGTACAATAATTACCTCAAGAAGGTTTTCATTTCAGCCCAACAATATTATGGTTGTAATTAAGGTAACATAAACAATCTCAAGATTAAATCGGATGATATCGTCCATTTTAATAATCTTAAAACACATTAAGCATAATTATACTGTTGTTGCACGGGGCGCAGAAGAGGGGTGTGCTTTCCCTCTATTCCGTTGAAAGGAAATAACTTCTTAGGTCTACCCGATTTATTATTTCTACCCAGTGTATACTGTATATATATATGTACGCTGATAAAATTTTGCTCACGATGTACTGAATATGGACGCATATATCATGTTAATATTATGTACATACGTGCGAATGTATAACCCTATTATCTCTCTATTGCCGTATTTCTGGAGTGAAAGGGGACCACCCTGCCTCTTGAAAGGAAGTTATATCGCACAACTAGGACCACATCGCCACAAACCGAAAAATGCCGGGTTTTAGCTCCTTATTGACTGTCTGGTCAGTATTTGTAAGTTATACGAGTTATTTTTGTATTGCAATATCAAATATTTTCAAAATATCTGTAACGATAAAACTTATACATATGGTGGATATAAAAGCAAAGACAACCATATCCAAAAAATAAAAATAAATATTTTGAACGCAGTACCAACGATTACTAATTTAAAAGTACTGAATTCTTGATTTTATGTATCTGTCCCTTCCAAAATCGTGTTTTCTATAAATTTATAGGCTATGTTTTCTATAAAATCTCGAATTCAGTACATTATAAATTAGTAATCCTCGATGACAGCATTAAATTTTTTTGGATATTGCTGCCTTTGCTTTTATACCCCACATATTACGTATATATTATTCAGGTGGTTTGTTTAATTAAGTTTTCATTAATGTTAAGATAAAGAAATAAAAGAAGTCGAAAACTTCAAATATGATTTCCTCAGAACGTGACGTTTTTGGATTGTGGCCGTGTTGTTCTAAGGGTGCGATATAACCTCTAGAGAATTATACAACATGGTTTGAATTGAAATTTAGATTAATAATAAATATGTAGATTATTATTAAATATGGTGGTTCGGGACTAAATAACTGATTGACTACTAGGTAGTACTATAGAGGCCGCAACTAATGTTTCCCAAAAATCTTTTTTTCAAGGTAGATATTTATTTGTATTTTTAATGTACAGATTATTAACAGTTCATTTGTGACCCTGATAAATTATTTTAGTGTGAACTAAAATACACTTTAGGTATATGGCAGAGAAATAATGATTGAAATAAAATAAAAGTTGGGTTGTACATCAAAAAATTATATGAAACATAAAATAATCGTGCAAGTGTAGAGAGCATGTGACGGTCCTCGGCGAATATTACGAATTTTATTTATGTAACGGATTTGGTCTATAAATGAAGGCGATGCTTCTCCTTGATACTTATAAACTTCTCTTTGGTCACACCAGTCACACCCGAGTCGACAATGTTTGATTCTTTGCACGGTTCTGAAGAGAAATATTTGACTTGGGTCACACTTAGGTAATCACAATCTCAATAAACGATTAGAAGTAACAGAGATAAATAATGAAGATCGTTTCAATCCTTATTGATTCTGACATACATATCAAACTCTTGAAGGGTGCTGGATGGCGCCTTCGTACAATTAGATTAATTTTTTTTTCGCCGTCCGCTTAATGTCGTCTTTATAGTAAATACTTGTATATTTTACACTTACGAGTATTATTATAATTGATCAATAAATAGGGGAGTGTTCTCCCACATTTCAACTTATCGGGACACCTGTGCACGCTACCAATTACAAGGCTGCCTTGCGACAGATTATGGGGGTCTTGCTAAAGCGTTTGTACTAATAGTAGCAGTTTGGGCTTCAATAAAAATGATCTGAACTGCGCTTTCAAATTTAAGTTTTAATCCTAACCTACATTGCTATGACCGTTTTACCACTTTACGAAGATATATCGATTTATTGTAATGGTGCGTAGTGGAGATTGCTTGTATCTATACCTATAAAACTCAATGTCTGTCTGTCTGTCCGTCTGTCTGTCTATTCTCCATACGAATCCACACCGTTTGTCCGATTCGATTCAAATTTTGCATACTTATGCTTTAGAATCCGGCGGGTAACATGGGCATTTTTCCCCCTATTCTCTTACCCCTTCCCCTCCTCTTGATATATTTTTTATGCAAATCTGTACCGTTTGACCAATCGGACTCAAAATTTGGAAACATAGGCAAAATTTCCCCCCTATTCTCATACCGCTTCCCCTCCCCCTGACATATTTTCGATGCAAATCTGTACCGTTTGACCGATCGGATTTAAAATTTGGAAATTTATTCTTTAGGACTCGGCGGGTAACATAAGGCAACATTTCCTCTCTATTCTCATACCCCTTCCCCTCCCCCTGACATATTATCGATGCAAATCTGTTCTGTTTGACCGTTCGGACTCAAAATTTGGAAACTTACTCTTTAGGACTCGGCGGGTAACATAGGCAATATTTCCCCTCTATTCTCATACCCCTTCCTCTCTCTGTGATATATTTTCAATGCAAATATGTACCGTTTGACCGATTGGACACAAAAAAGGTCCTTTAGGACCTGGTGGTTAACATTAGTGACATTTCTCCCTTATTTTTTTACCCTTTACCCTCCCCCAGACATATTTTTGATGCAAATCTATGCGAAACTTTGTTTACCCTCACAAATTTATTTTAACCTTTCGCCAACGCCGGGTATAAACAGTTAGTTTTTTATACAACGTAATTGTAAAGGATCCATTTGAACGTCTTTCCGTGTGAATGAGAGAGACATATAAGAACGAGACAGAGAGCAAATGGTATAAATCAAGATGCGCCATTCTGGCCGCTCTCTATTATTATGCAGCCACCGCGATGAGAACATTATCGAACTGTTGTCGCGTGAATTACCTGCAAAGCAATAAAGTTTCACTAGAAGCAAATAATAAGTTTTACTAGATTCCCGAAGAAACAAAGTTCTCCTCTTGTCACAAAGAAGGAGAACATCACAGTAATTTACGATTATTCTTGTGTGTGGATGATTCGATTCATCATATAAATTATACAAATTGGCTTTAATATCTCCGTGGTTCTGGATATTATCTCACTCTCATGGTTCATCATCATCACTCTTGGCACTACAACCCTTGGTGGGTTTTGGCCTCCTCAATAATCTTCCTCCACTCATCTCGGTTTAGTGCCAGCTCTCTCATGGTTAAAATTACTTTTTCATTTTTGTTTCGGGATAAATATCAAGCTCTGCATTTTGAAAGCCAGAACTTAACTGTCTGCAGTATTTTGAGAACTTACACAATTCATTCGAATACAACTCATCGTGAAATACTCAGCTGAGTCGTATATATACGAAAATATTCCGCGGGACGATGCGCGCGTGTTTTGTTGCATCCTAAAATTTCACTCGCAACGCGCCTAAAGCAGTATCTAGAGAAATATATTTTTACTCAACGTAGTGTTGCGTTTTTGTATGCTGTTTTTTTAATTTATAAAACATTTTTTTAATACATTCGTTTAAATTTTTTTTATGTTTCACTCTTTCATAAATAGATTTTCCACACATGCGCCTAAGCAAACGCTTATCCAACACAGTCAGTCTACTTGTTATTTTTTCAATAATTTCAAGCTTCAATTTAAAACATAAGTGTTAAAACCAAAACTTCATTTTGCACCACTAGTTTTGTTTTGGGTGACCATTTCTATTGGCAATAATTGCAGTCACAGTACAAATAATTTAAATTCACGCAGTAACCTTCTTATCGATTTCATTCTCCTTGTAAACATACTTTCCAAATAAACTAACTTGTTCAAAGGTAACCTTAAATTTGATAATCTGAGGTAATGAAAGATCACCAGCAAATTTTTTATTTATTGATCGAAATTATTAAAATAAATTTAACTGGGATTATTCAAATCATTACAGGGAAAAATATGATTATATTCATAAGATCTTTTTCAACTGACGGTACACAAATGATTTAATGCTCATTTAAAATGCCTATCTCTTAAAGCGCCCGAGTCTTGTAATTAACGCTCTTATCAGGTAAGTGGCGACTGTACAATTAATATTATTTTCAGGCCTTCCCACTTCCCAATTTTGGCATTCTCTTAAATTATTTCTTTTTTGCTTTCTGTAGAGTAGAAAGATAACAAATTAAATAAAAATTTATTAAATTATTAATGTGTGTAAATTTTTATAATTTAATTGAAATGTTTTCATAGTAATTAATTACGTCGCTTTAAAAATGTTACAAAAAGGTTTGAATCTCATTATCATCGGAAGTAGGTATTTGAGAAGAGAATTTACATAATTGTTGGAAAAGTGATGTTTTTTATGGGGGATTTTCTTACGTCGTTATGATTCGAATAGATTTTTACCTCAACATTTTTAACTCAAATTTACAACGACTAGTAAGACTTGTACGAAGAATAGTAACAAGTATTTTCTTCAATAACAGCAAAAAGTACTTTGTGGTAACATTATTTATATCATTAAAAATAAAACTGTTTATATAAATCATAAACTACTCAATACGTCATCAACATATTTTGGAGCTATCATATCAATTATCATTTAAATAATAAAAAAATCGTTTTAATACAAATCAAACAAAATGATCTTTTTTCTTTTCAATTTCCAATTTTTATATTTAATAGTAGTCAAATAAAATGATTAAAACTCGGTGAAAAATATAAGTAAAGATTTTTCGCCAAGTTTTAATAATTTTATTTGACTATTATTATAAATTAAAATTGGAAATTTAAAAAAAACCCATTAAAAACAATTAGTTATTCATTTCTTTGTAATATATTTATTTTTTGTTTTTGTTAATGTCTATACATATTGTTTTAATTTTTAGTATACGTTGTATTCTGATAAAGGGACCATTGGCCACGAAAAAATTTGATAATTAATAAAATTAGTGGTTTTATACAAAGTGTTTTTTTTATTAATCAACCATTCTAATATCGAATGGTTGTCTGTCCGTTAACTCGCTAAAATTAAGCTGAAATTAACATTGATGAAATTAATTGAAACCACACTGATGATGACTAGCCGCTAATGAGGCTTGGGCGTCCAAGTGTGACATCAATCAGCGGGCGGTTCAGGTTTAACATAAGGATTGTTGTATATTATTATTATGTTCCGTGATTTTTCACGGGTATACGGCTAGTATAATAAGTATACAATTATATTTAACTAAATCAACTAATTAAATTTTTTAAAACAGCGTTACTTATCACTCTGTTGGTGCCGTTTACGTACGTATCCACTCATTGAGTCCTTGAGATTCGTGGGTATAACGATTTATTACAACTAACAATTAAGCCTAAGGAATATTGGAAAATCTAAGTTGCAATGGTGAGTTGGCCTTAACCATGATAAGCAAGGAGTCGCATTGCGAACTGAAAAAGAATAATGGAGAACGTATTAGGCGAAAGTTTCTTAAGTACGAGTATACCACGGTTCACATCGGACAATTGTCGTTGAAAAGGTCAATTACTATGTTAAAAAGGTTAGGATGGGTTTTCACGCCTTGAGGATTTAAAGATACGCGACTAGGATATATATCGATTTACGTCAAATTGATTCAATATTTAGACAATATAGACATACTCAGGCTATATGCAGGATATAAAAGATAGTCCACAATACTTTTTGAAATTTTGTCCTATCAATAGTAATGAAAATATGTAGCTTCAAAGTTTGACTTTTTTTTAAATTCCTGTCATATTTTTTGTAAAACATTGTAATATCATTAAAGTGTCTTTTTTGGAATATATAAAATTCATTCGCGTTAATACAAATAAAATAAAATGATTAAAACATTGCAAAAAAATCTAGTTCAACTTTTTGCTTCAAGTTCAAGATCTAAATCATTTATTTGACTTGTAAACAATAAATTTTTAATTTTATAATAATTTTAATTTTTAATAAAAGTTTTTTTAATGATAGGTCATCGTTTTAGAAAAAGTAAGTAAGACATATTGATAACAAGTTCAATCTTTGAATACTTATGAATCTTCATAAGTATTAATATTAGGATATTGTTACTTACACATTTTCGACTCATAGTTTAGGTAGGAAAATCTACCCGTAAAGAATTGCGGACTAGCTATACTTCAATTTGTATATACTCAGACTATTTGCATTATCAGTACAACAATAGTAAACAATCTTAAATAAAACCTTTATTGTATTATTTAATAATTCCCTACAAAAAAATTACGGTTTATTGACCGGAGAACATAAAATATCAACTTAATTATTAATGTAACAAACTTGCTACGGTGTAGCTATGCAAATACATTTTGGCAGTCATTCGTATGCCATTCGCAAGACGTATTATCTTACTTGAGATAATTAATTATGTTTAGATTCCATGCAGAGAGTATCAATTTAAAGCGATACGTCTCACTCGGTCCAACAATATTACTGCTGGTAAATATCTCATTTCAACAGTTTGGATTCTTGATCTCACTATCTCCGCAAGAATACATATTTGATGACCATATATTAGTAAAGTGGACCTGTACACACCTTTAAAAACGGAGGTCACAAGAGAGGGAAGGAATGTAGGTCAGCTCAGACTAAATTATGATAATCATCATCATTATGAAGAAAGATTGAGTTTTGTTTGGATATCGAGTAAACGATGATAAAAATTAGGGTTAAAACTCTTCGTTTAAAGGATTGATAAAAAAGTGCTTAAAACCCTTCCTATGATGAGTTCGAAAGGTGAAGGTTGATGAGAAAAAAAATTAGCACTTTTAACAATAGAAAAGTCTAGAAAAAAAATAATAGTATCTTGATTTTTTCTTTAAAAATTCTTCTTTTGTATAAAAAAATTTAAAGAAAAATTTCAGAAAAAAGGTCGTATATCCGCTTAATTAAAACATTTCAAAGAAACTTAAATTCTTTCCAATGTAAAGAATAAGTTTGTATGTGTTCAAAATAGCAGCACTTTCATACTGGTTACGCTTTTTCGGATTAGTTTGGTCGACACGGGAGCTCAAAGACACTACATTTTAATGGCACCAACTACCAAAAACCAAAAAATCACGAGTAAAATAGCATAACGTTAAGTAAGTTATGGAAATATAATATATGAAAATGAATTTTAAATCTGGGCATAAATATTAAAACTCATTATTTTTCCTGCCCCGACTTTAACCCCTTGGGACTCGCGGAACCCATTAAGGCACTTAATCTCATATATTATATAATACCTACCAGAACATTTATATTTACACGTCATATATTTTACTTTTAATTTTCTATTTTTGATCACAGTAAAATTATTTAATTAAATGATCATTTATTTTGAGGAACCACAAAAAACGAATAAAAACAAGTAAAATGCTCCCAGCCACCCTCTTCATGACGTCAGACCTTCAAGCTGGTAGGCGACTTAGAGTCTACGATATTCTAAGTACCCGATTTGTGGCTAGATCGCCTATTCTACTGCTGGAAGTGTAATAGCGCTAATTGATTTGATACTTTAATAACCATCTCAGTGTAATGAACATCAAAATATTTTTAATTAATACATGAATTGGTAAAGTAAAAAACTTTTAATAAAAAATCCTGTAAACAATTCAAAATAAAAAATTAATAAACTGAAAAAATGTGCGGACATTTTTTCTACAATGTCGCCTTATTCTTAAATGAAATTAATTATTATAAATTATAATACGCTTATGTTACAATTGTTCTCTTAATTTTTTTTTTTGGGATTAAGTGCGACAATGTCTGCTAATCTGCATCTGCCAGGTGCCTGGACAAAGTATAGGTACTTGTATTTGAAAGACATAAGACTTATTGTGCTTTATATGGCGAGGTTTCCGATGAGGGGTTTCTTGAAATGAAAGGGAGCAAAATATTCCCGTTCAGGATATCTAAAACTTTTTCCTTCTGGCGATCGTCAATTCAGCAGCAGTGGTGTCCATCTTTTTGTACCTTATTTGTTCAAAAAACTTTCCTTTCATGATGTGAACGTTATTTTTAGACGCTTTCATTTTGTTTCACTTATCTGTCCAACTAATCTTGCAATTCATATTTTAGCCACTTCCTGATCTAACAATCGCTCAAAATTTTGATTGAGAAACGTCTTCTGGATGACCATATAATAATCATTAATTTTGAAAAATTGGTTAGAAGCGCTATTTTTAAAATAATTATGCAATTCTTTGTACTTCTGCCTTCCGACGTAAATAATTCTGATTTCTGAGACAAAAATAATTAATTTGATTAGAAATGAATGGGATGTCTCTTATAAAATAATATAGTATATCCATATATAAAGATAATATGTGAAAACATAATATTATTTTCTGCAATTTTTCTAATGTCTCAACCATAAAAAGTGTATATTTTTTTTTCCCGAATCGACATATTGCACATGTATATTACATTGTACTTTAATGCCACACTAGAAATATCTGTCAGGATCATTAACCACATGTTAAAAAACTATATATGGTAACAAGACTAAAAAGAATCACGCACTCATGTCAAGTGACAGTTGTTTGAAATGATCACAATATTAACGAAGATTCCACAAAAGCCTTGCATAATCTACGGCTTACGAGAAACATCTCCAAAAGTCTGAAAAACGCGAATAACTTCTCGAAAACGCGGTAAACGTTTCGGAATTTCAATATCAGAGCATTAGCGAATATAAATACGACACACAGGAGTAAGGCGTGAGTTGTTTTCCGTGTGCGTTGACAGGCGATAACAAAGCGAAGGTGGCGGCGAGCGGCGGGTCAGGCCGGCCAAGCGAGTGGTAGCGGCGAGAAGCCAGTGGTGCCAAGCGAGCGGTAATTCAACAGCGATATTAGAAAGTTCTTACGTAGTGAAAAAAAACCGAATCGAAATTAATAAGTGCGAAAATTGATGGAATATTCTCATGAATAGTGAATAAAGTGTCAAATATAAAGTGTATATTTACAAGTGACTAATTTGCGAAATAGTTTAATTTAAGGAATAGCGTCACATTTAATAGTGATAAGTGACTTTGTACGTTAGCTTAATTAATTATTCCGTAATTAATAAATCCATTATTAAATCCCAGCGTTTTCATTAATTCCTCCCGCAGCCACGACATGTGACAATGTATATATATTCAAATTTGAAAAATCACTGAAGAGGTTTAAATCACTCTTAAATTGTAATAAGTATTTATTCTGTGCATATTTGATGAATTCAAACCTACAAGTATTTTTTTTTAAAAAGATAAGTAACTATATATTTTTATATTATTTATGATAAATTTATTGGCATATTTCGACGAGGATCCAATTTTCAAACTTAACAATATAAGGTAAATACTTCACCTGGCGATGAGAAAACTTAGTATTACTATTATATAACTAGCTGTTCGTACTCGGCGTTGCATGGGTTAGGGATAAAGTTGAAAATAAATTTGTGGGGGGAAACAAAGATTCGATTCGAAAAGTATATATATAATATATATCATCGAAAATATATCAGGGGGAAGGGAAAGGGTAAAAAAGGAGGGAGGTAATTAATGTCCTATGTTACCCACCGGGTCCTAAAGAATAAGTTTGAAAATTTGAGTGCGATCGGTCGAACGGTATAGATTTGCATCGAAAATATATCAGGGGGGTGGGAAGGGGTAAAAGATAGGAGGAAATGTCACCTATGTTACCCGCCGGGTCTTAAAGCATAAGTTTGCAAAATTTGAATCGAATCGGACAAACAGTGTAGATTTGTATAGAGAACAGATAGACAGACAGACAGGCAGACAGACATTGAGTTTTATAGGTATAGCATATAACAAGAGTAGTTTATAGTTATTTTTAAAATTATAATTAAAATCACGTAGGGATAATATAATTTATGCATGTCACTCAATTAAATGATCGTTAAGAGGCAAGTATTTACCTACGAGATTTGGCAATTCCAGCACTGCGACGAGGAAGCTGAAGGGCTCCACGTTACGTCATATCAGATAGTAGACCCTGCTGGTAAATTTGGACAAGCTGTCACGTGAAAAACCTTTATAAAAATATTATTTTTCTGAAAAATACTACGCGGAATCAGGGCAAAGAGGAATTAAAATGATTTAAGCCCCTTTGTCAGGGAAACGTGCAGATTATTTTGATTAGTGTTATTCAAAGAATAAATTTATGTAATTCACCCTAGGCTATAATTTAAATAATCCTCACCAAAGCACTCTCATGCAACAATATGTAAATGATTTACCGTAGTTGTATTTCAATACCATAGAGGTATGTCAAGGTTTGCTTTGCCATACATTGTATTATACTAGTAGCATCATCATTATACTACTATTTTACCGTTCTAAGAAGTGTAAGCCGGGCAAGAAGTATAAGCTAGCAGGCAAGGGGATATTTTGAGTATTGCTGCCTTTGCTTTTATACCCCACATATAATATAATTATTATAAAAATATTCGTCGTAGACCATGATTCAAATTTTGAAATTTCTGACAGTTAAAATGAGATCATGTTTGTTTTTCTATTTAAAAAATGTACCTTCAGGACAAATGCCAAATGTCCACCAAATCATCTATATAAGAGTAAAAAGCTAAAGCTAGATATTTTCATATTTCTTGATACTTCACTGCCGTGTGTTATATGGGGATCTTTTCAAATTTACTAAATCATAAGAACTGCTACATACAAACAAAAAATATTTATATGTTTTGTAAACATCGAATGTTGATTTTATTATCCTTACCAATTCAGTGCGTCTAATTTGAAATTGAAACACAATGTTGAATGGCGTTTAAATTCGATTTATTTCAGCGTGCTGTCACGAGCTATGTTCTTAAGAAATATTTTTTCTATTGGCACTAAGCAGCTCATTACACTATTTTAGAATTAATTGGGATATCAAGTATGAATAAATAAAATTGAAATAGTTAAATAACTTAAATGAAGAAATGAAATCAAAACAGTTTAATAATTACTTGTTTATTTTCTTCAATAAATGCAAAATGATTTTGTGGTTATATTATTAATATAATAAACGAAAATATACGTAGTTTACACTTTTAATTTATTGAAAACACCAGCATACTTTTGGGGCTAATGGTATATTCATCAGGATACAATGTATAATTAAAATTAAAAATCGATTTAGATATAGGCATTAACATTATTCGATATTTATTCATTAACTGCATTAATAATAAATATAAAACTTTTAATGTAAACTGCAATTTTACAAAATATATAGCATATTACACGACTTAGTTTGTTTTCGTGGTACAAGGGTTGTTTTTTTTTAGTGTGATAGAGGATTCTCATTTTGCTATGTGAAATGGAAAATGGACGAATCTTATTTTAATTACATTTCGTAGTTACAGTGATTCGACAAAAGTTTTGCATTATTATAGAATACGACGCATTTCCGTGTACTTAATAAAAAATGGAGCTTATACAGATACAAAAATTTAAGAGGTAAAGAAAAATACGAACTCTATCGTTCGTATATAAATCCATTTTGCAAATAACGCTTAATGATTAGTTGCTGATAGACTAAGCATTATATTACCTACTAACGAGTGGGTAAAAATATTATTATGATAAAAATACATAATCTAGTTTGTTTTAATAATTATTATTATGACATAATCAAAAAAAGGAAATTAAAAGAAAAACATATTTAAAAGGATGTGTTAAACAATTCTGATGCTTAATAATTAAGCATTATAATTTAAGAATATTATATTTTATGGTCAAAATAGAGACACACTGAGTAATAACGCAATATAATATAAGAAAGTTTTTTTTTATTCTCAAATTCACTTTTGCTATGAGAATATGACTAATTTGGTGGTCTCCCTGATCTAGGTTCGAATCCTCGTCGAGTAAATAATAGGTAGTAAGTCTTGCCGCTAGACCAAACAACCAGGTCTATTTATATGTTATTATTTTTTTATTCTTCTTCTGCATGACATTCCGAAAGTGTAAATATTTAATACATTATTTAAATATTATCATAATTAACCTTTTTTAAATAAAGCTTATAATGCCGCTCTAGGTGAAACCTATTATGGGACAGTCACACTTCTCAATTTAATAGTTTTGTTGTAAACAATATAAGAAAATGAGAACAGAAGAAAATATTACATAAAATATAAAGATTTATTCAATAGTAAACTATATATCGATAGATATACTCGTAATAACTAAAATAAATGATAGATTCTATAAATAAGCAACATTTGTTAGTTTGGAGGTCAATGTATCATTTTTTCAGTATACTTTCTAACAGAATTTTTTAACCCATTAGTAATGTGGTATTTACAATGGCTGTGTTTTATAATTTCCTCTATTTTGTTTGTAAACTTGTTAAAAACACGTGGAGAAATGAATTTCAAGTTATTTGTGTCCAAAATAAGTTTTCATATTAAGTACATCAAAATTAATTTCATTTAACTTAGCCTGTTAACTGAAAGAGCCCTATTTTATTTCGTCAATATAAAATGTCAGAAGAATCACGTCGAGCCAGCGTATGACTCTACGTACATATTCATGGAGTTGTACGAACAATTACAGCAGTTTTACCAGTCAGTATAATAAGTAATGACGTTTTCACCTATTTTTAAATTATATTATTTACTGATGTAGAGAATGCCTGGTATTTTATTAATATATGTGTGAGATCTACGAAAGTTTATTTCATTAATATTTCATTTCAATTAGCTAATGCACTCTGGATAAACCATTTCCACAGGCTGCTTAACTTATATCTCGAAAAACCGGGTCATATGTTTTAGAATTTAAAAAGTCCAAGCGCGGTTCTATTACTTTAAAAAGCCGGGATTTAGCCTCCGACCTTTGGTCAAAAGTGGATGCCCCAACTGTTCAACCTTACTAGAAAGAAGGATTAATTTACACATTTATTTTTAAATTTTCATCATAAAAACTAAAAGCTAGTACATATGTCATGTACATAATGTAAATTTCATAAAAAAAAAACTTTTTGGACAAATATTTCGACAAGATAAGTATGATTTTTTTCCGCAACTTTTCACTTAAAACTAATAATGTTTCTCTATAACCTTGTTTTTGAACATTTACCTTTTTCATAGTATAGGCAAATTTTCACACACTTTTTTGCACATTCATTGGATAGGCATATGCATATACAAAGGAGCTTGTATTGTGAGGTAATGTCTTTGAACTTTTTTTGTATCGTACGTACATAGGGTAAATAATTTCTTCAATATTGGCAAAATTACTATGTGGCAACATTATAATACACATTTTTTGTTTAATCCATTATTAATTGATAAATCAATATTTCGAGACCAATGGTCCTTTCATCAGGATAATAAAAATTGGAATTTTAAGCAAAAACACAAATAAAAATAAAATATGCGGCAGTTGAATAACTAATAAGAAACAACAAAACAAATTTTAAAGCAACTATTTGCAAATAGAATTTAAAATAGAATAGAAGATATTTTTAAAACGAAATTTTATTTCCATTTAACTCAAATGAAGTGTTTGTCATTTGGGGCGATATATTCTGAAAAATCGGAATGTAGCCAGATAAATGTCAATTTATCATTTATTTTTATACATATTTAGTCAAATACAAAATTATAAATATATGTTTTAAATGACCATTAAACCATTTAGATTAGCAGCTCTGTTCAAGATAACATATTGTAATGTATAAAAAAATTTCATTTCAAAATAATGAATAATGAAATAAAGGAAAAGCAGAACATTCTGTTTTTATTGTATTTATCTATTTGCAGGTCCCTTACCTATGAAATTGTTGTTTTCTATAAAAAAATTCAAACAATTTTTTTATGAAAATGATATATTAAATTAATCGAATAATTGGCCATTTTTGTACTTGCGCAGTTGTTGTATGATATACTTTTGGTATTTTAATGAAAGCCTTTGAAAATTTAATGCCTTTGCCTTAAGGATCCGAGGGACGGGAGTCCATGAACTCTTTAAAAAAGTTTTTCACCGACTGGATCCAACTATTGCGGCGAACATTTCCGATTATCACATTCATTACATGTAATACAGAATTCTCTCATTAATGTGCCGAATCAACATATTAAGGCAAGACGTGGGTCGTTATTTTCCTTCAGTAAGTTCATACGGTACCCACTTTGCGAGCTTCTTTATTTTTCCAATATGAGAATAATTATCGTTTTTTCTTTGACGTTGTAGGTTATGGTTAATTCTTACATGGTTTGTAGTCTGTTTAACAAATCCAACTATAGTCTGCTGTCATCCACGGGGCTTGTTGTTGAGGTCGAAATTTCCAGAACCAAAATTTCACAGTTCGTTCATTTGAAATACCTGGTCCATACACATCGCTGATATTGCGTACCGTCATGCAGCACTAGTACCACGACTGAACTCGTGTAAGGAAAACACGTTAATTTTCACTTTTTCGGTAGTCGCAGACACAGCAATGTCAGGAAAAATACAAACGGCGCGAAAACAAACGAATAACTAATTTTGAAAAAGAAATTTTATAGCTTTAATATGATCTTCAAACTATTAGATAACGTATTAGAAAACGGCAATTTCATATTAAAATGATTTATTTACTGACTTACAGAGTCTAGTTAGTAGGATCTATGAAAGGATAGTGAGATTATTATAGAAGTTAACAAGTCAAAAGTGATGATATTTGAGAAGAAGGAATGTAAGACAAGTGTGAAATACTGATAAGCAATGAATGTTCGGAACAAGTAGATGAATTTAAAAAGTAATGTTCAATGGAATTGGGAAAGATATCGAGAGGAAGGTGACGGCAGGAAATAAGGTGAATGGTGCTGGGAATGCAATATTTATTGAGGCAAGACTAGCGTTAAAAAATGTAATTATGGTACCAACAGTGATTAATGGAAGTAAAGTTTGGAGCTGGCAAGAGAAAAACGAAAATAAACTGAATGCAGTGGAAACTGGATCACTTAGATGTATGTGTGAAATTTTATTTTAAAATGTGTAAACTTTATAATAGAGTGAAGAATGAACAAATTAGTGAATAGAATTAAAAAAAGGGTAGCTCAGGTTGTTTGAACATTTTCAGCGAATGAATGAAGAAATAAAGATAAGAAGGGACGTAAGAGTTGACGGCGCCTGAAAGAAAGGGGAGTAGCAAAATATTTGGCTTGACCTGGTTAAACAGATACTGGAAGATGGTTTTGTTAAGAGCCTCAACAATTGGCGAGTGTGTCAGAACAGAAAAGGGTGGCGCTCCATCGCCAAAGCGCTTCGTCATTCTCCCTTCACCTCGATCATGTCAACAGTGATACTGCGTGTCCTTCTTGACATCGAGATTTTAAGAACATAATTAAACTTATGTACAGCATTTGAATAAATTTAATTTCAATTTGTAACTAAGTCTTCCTTTTATTTATAATTCTTGCAATACTTAAAGAAACTCTCGTATATCTGAAAACAGCGACATAATCATTTATACACACCGAACACCGAAGGGAGCCCAGACGTGAGAGGCGGGTTCTGTTCGCACATAAATATGCTTTCTCAAGTATCATTGAAAAATGTAACCAATTTAAGAAATCGGGGGTTTATATTGATTTGTTATGATGATAATTACTTTATATAGGAAAAATATGTAAAAATTTTCATCTTGCAAGATTTCTTCCTAATTTACTAATCAGCTTTTGGAAAAAGATAATTCTTTTGATATTAATAATGGTTAACAAATATTAAATACAAATTATACCCGATAACACTGATGCGTCCCTTCAATCTCCTTCATAAATTCCAGTTCTTAAAATTCCAAACCTGTCCTTTAAATTATCAATTACCTCCATATTTCCATATCATATCCCACAATTCCTACCCATTTCCATTAATTTTGAAGCTATTTGTTACCCGTCGCACTTCATTATACTTTGAAAAGAATAGATTTAAGCATGATTTCGGCAAGGGTGGTTGTGAGTGGTCGTGACGGTTGTCATGGCGACGCACCGGGCGTCCCGCACAGCTGTGTGCGTCGCGGCGCCCCCTCGCCCGCCGGAGCTCAATCGGCCGAAATGAACACATTTCGTGCTCGCGATCGATAAAACACTTTGACACAAAGCTTCCTCTGGATTCCAAGAAAGGAGGCAATGGAATTTCATATCGGTTTTTTTTCGAAATGTGGATAATTTTGTTGATAAAGCTCCAAAAATGATAATGTGTCGTCGACGTGATTTTTTGTCATTTTAATATTTGGTGAAACGTAACGTTGTTACGGAAATAATAACTCACACTCCTTATTCGCATTAAAATATTTTATACAAGTCTCACAGATATGAAGCTGCTAGTATGGAAAACGTGTGTGGAAGTCTTTATATATGATGGCCCAGGGCTTACAACCTGCACTAGCTGGCTTAAGTGATCACTCTATGCAATTCAACGTACACCAATTCCATCGTAAGAGAATCCACACATTATCGAATTTTGAAAGTTCTCTATGCCTATGTTTAAGTATGAGAATCTTTCGTTTATTTGAATGGACCATGCAAGATACATCTAAAGTATTTTCTCATGAGCATATGTAGATTTTCGCAGCTGGTAATAATACCTCTATTTTTCTTTTTTTCATTTTTCGTTATACGCGTTTATGGCTCGCGCAGATCGAATAGCCGTCCAACGGACTAACTGCTAGTATAAAGGCCAAACATTTCATCGCCTTTAATCTGCTTTTTTTGGTCCAATTTGGATAATTTAAAGTTTTTGCTGACGATCGAAATATTATGTATCGATATAATTTTTTACAATCCCTCGAAAATTATTAACCTCGACAACGCTGGCTATACATTTCACTATTTCTTATTCATAGACAACATTACACTATGTACCATATGCGCCGCAAATCCATTAGTGGGATGTTTCACCTAGATTTATCATGAGAAACTGGGACTACATAGGAAACAATATTTTTAAACATATAGATTAAATATCTGTGCTTTTAAAGCAAATTTTATGAATCAGTTAAAAAAAGACAAAGAGAATAATCAGATTAACGAAAAAATATTTTTATAATTAAAACTGTCACAACAAAATCATTTTGCCCTTTTTTAAAAAAAATATTTTAGCTGTTACACCGAACCTCCGCTTTATCCGGGAGCAGCGCGTTATCCAGTTTCGCCACAGCAGCCTAGTAAATTGACTTCAAATTTTCAACCTTACATGTAGTCCCTCTATTAATTGATTTATATATTACATACATAAAATTATTATAAATTATTCACTTTAATATAAATAGAAAATAGGTTGTGTATTTGTCTTATATTAACTTTAAAAATAGCTTAGTTCCATAACTCTTGATATTATGACATTTATGAACAGATATTTTCGATTCATAATTAGACATAGATATGCAGAAAGCTCCCAACCCAAAAATGCCCAAAATGCGTTATGTACGGACTGTATCTGCTGAAAACGTCCAAGCTCTAATGCTATAGTTTTTTGTAAATTTAATATTTTTCTTACCCACGTCACGGCCATCGCCATTAAATTAACTCTAACTTAATTTTTTAATTCTACTCTTACCACACAATAATCATTGTGTAGATACTACCTAAGGGGGTTGAACATTTTCTACGCCTTTGACAATACTTTTCTCTTCATAATTTTTCAAATTCATAGAACATAGAACCCACAAAGAAAAAATAAGTATTATTTTTCGTACATTTACACATTTTGTAGTATGAATCTAACCTGTAAAATGCGTCATATTTTTGTAAATAAAAGTATTTTTCTTATAATTACATAAAAAAAACATAAAAAATCATGCAATAATGAATTAAATATAGACGTTTTAGGTTTTTGTAGGTTCATATTTTTAGAGGCCATTTTCTCAGTTTGCTGGTTTTTGGGTTGGATGTTTTCTGCATAACTATGTCCAATTCCAAAAATCCACCCGAAAGATATTTTATTGCACTAGTTCTGGTGTGCTCGAGCCGAATGAAAATTTGAGTACGTCGTATATTACAATATAGACAACTAATCTTTCCTTTGTATATTAGACATATTATTAGTAACAAGTATAATTAACAAGAAAACACTTTATATAAATAAGTAACATGTTAAAATCGTACTAATTATTCTGAATTTTCTAGTCATATTCTGGAAACAAACCATCCCTTTGATATTAATAGGTGTTTCAAAATTTTACGTACAAAATAACGTAGGAATAAGAACTAGAAAAAACATAATATCACATTGAATAATCAAGTTTTTTTTGCAAAAAGTTACCTTTTAAATTTGTTTTCACATTAGTTGTTCATCTCATATATATTTATTTTTTGATCTATACTTCGAATTTTAATTTTAAGCAAACGCATATGAAGGGACCATTGGTCCCAAAATATGTTGATAAATCAATAAATTATTGGATTATATGAAGTGTTTCCTTGTTAATTATATAAATAGTGTTACAGCAAAGTAATTTTAGTTATTGAAAAAAATATTAATTAGCTTCATTTTGCGTTTTGATTGCAAAATATTACTATTTTATAAATAATAGACAATTAGTTCTTAAGCTTTTCTGCGATTATCTAAATTAATTAAGTGGTTTTCTGATAAATTTAAAAAAGGGCTCACCATTTTTTGCCTTAAGACAAGAAAGATGGGGGCTGTCTTGCGAATGAAGGCTTCAGCGAACTTAATCATCTACCATACACTCTTTTGACTCGACCGACTTCTGAACATATATTATATTCTCCAAAAAAGGACATGCACGTAAATAATTTAGACGTATCCCAGATGACGTCAGCTTTTTCACAACGTTCTAAGGACAAGAGTCCTGAGACAAGGGTTAAGGGTATTTTTTTAACGGATTATATTATATTAAAATGAGTCGGGAGAGACTTTACGTCTGAAAGATAATTTAAATATTGCTTATTTATTATTTTTTGCTTGAATTTTCAAACCTTTTCCTTTTAAGCCCAAGTTATACGTAATTAGAGAAGCTTTATTTTTATATTTTTAAATCAATATTTTTTACAGATGAAAATTTGACACAGCCTTTGTCGATGTATTTAAATACAATTTACGTTGTTTTTTTTTTCTGAAAGTGCCACAGAGTTACGACATAGCGAAAATAAATGATACTGTTTGACTGTTAACGGTTGGTTGAATTTAGAAAATAGCGTTCAACTAAAATATCTCTGGACATTGTAGTGTTAAAACTCTGAATGACTGCCGAAGTGGAAACTCTAAATTGACAGGTCTTTATATAGCAACAAAAATGGGCATTCGTGTATGATAATAATTGGTAAAGGAAATAATATTTTTTTACATTCTAGGCTTCTAATCCCTAATGATGGATCCGGCATTGGGATCCGAAACATCAGCTAGAAAGGTCGTAAAATACGGCAAAATATCCCAGAAAACACAAACCAGAACACAATAATTTTGTAGAAATAAAACTTTTATCAACTACGTACAATATGAAAAAAAATCAAATTTCAAATCGTAAAAACTGAATTAAAATAATATATAAAACAAACTTCTTATTAATTTCTAATACGTACGTAATTTAAATAAATATCAAATTTTTTAGTAAATAGGTTCATAAATTCCAATAAGTCATTTCATTTCTTACTTCACATAATATATTTATTTCAGTATATTTCATTTCCTTCTTCAATAATATATTTCATTTTTCATTTTGTATTTCAAATATACAATCAAAGTATCTAATCTTTTTATAAATATTATAGATAGATTAGATACTTTGCTTGTATTACATTGTAAACGAGCTTCCTCTATAAACACGAGCAGTTCTGTTTTCTTAGAGAGGTAGCACATATAATCTTTATTGTTACAATTTATTATATTCACCGTGTTAAAATATAAAATAAATAAAATTGTATAAATAAATTTAAAAACTATAATATAACTGCCTATCTTCGATTGGTGTATTCAAATTTTAGAAAGGACCAATAGATTACTTGCAATCGGCAATACCCGTGAAAGAACTATTTCCCCTAGCAGCTGCAAGTAGTTTTTAATTTTTACTAAACATTTTTACAAATGGATCATTGTTTATTTATTTAATACTAGCTTTAGCCATCAACAAAGACGGAATTTTTATTTTTAAATTTCAATTTAATAATAATTATTATCAATTATTAATTATACATATTAATTAGTGAAAACAAAACAGCGTATTAGGAATAAATTTAAAATGTAAAATCATACTAATTTTGAGAAAGGAATGAGATCAGCTATTGGATTCTAGTTACGGTTTCGGATAAACTTTTGAAATTAGTAGTATCTGGGATTATTATTTAATTATCGCTTTTCGAAAATGTATTATGTATTATTATGGGTTATATAATTTAGAAACAGATTATTGTAAAATATGTGAAAATACCGCTGGAGAAAAATTATAACTGAGATTTTTATTTTATTTGTTCCATTTGATTAAAGAAAAGAAAATTCATAAAATGATAATAATAGAGAACATAATTAAAAAAAAACATCACAACACCGTATCAATTAATTAAAAAACGTTACCTTCATCAATTAAAACTGCCATGTTTTTTCCTACGTTAAATAGAATATTTAATAAATTGTTAACCGTGCGTATAAAATATTTTGGTAGATTTTCCATTATCAAAATGAAATTGAATTTTCATGCAGAATCCCACAAATTCATATGTATTGAAAACAATGCGGTCTGTTTGCTTGTGAAATGAAAGAAAATCGATAAACCAGGTTCAAAAGAGTTGTGATGTACGAGCATTTACATAAAAGAATTTTATGCCCGGATAATTGTGTAAAATTTTACAGAAAAATGTTTTCTTTTTCAATAAAAACAGCTTTGTACTAATGTTATCCCTTTAATTTTATCTTGACTTTGATTTTGAAAAGTGACATCCCCATTATTAACACTCACTACGTCAACCAATGATGTTATTTTTAGATAAGTGCATATTCAGGGTTATTTGGAAAGCATTAATAACCTCGCAGGACTACATTTCTGCCTTGAAAATGTTGCTGTTGAAAATGCTCAAGCAGCCATGAAATAATATAAATAGTTGTAGAGTTATGCGATATCAAAGTTTGCATTTTTTTCAATATTTGACTTATTTTTTATAAAACATTAAACTATAATTATCATTACAGTAACTAATATCGATGAAGAAAAATTCATTAGTTTTAATACAAGTTAAATAAATTGATAAAAACCCTGCAGAAATTCCATTTGGAATTCGATGGTTTTTATTATTTTATTTAATTTGTATTAAAGGCAATGATTTTTTCCTATTCGATATAAATTAATGTAATGATATTTAAACGTTTTACGAAAATAAATCAGAAATATTTTAAAAAAATGCAGACTTTTATGTCGCATATCTCCATAACTATCGATATGAGGTCATGTTTGCTTGAAAATTTTCGACCCAAATTAGAGCAGGAATATCGTCTTATGAGATTATTAATGTTTTACAAATAACCTTGTATGTGCTCTAATATAAATGCCAAATTCTTAAATTTATAACCTACTGGCGGGCCATATACGCCGTTGCCCAGGTAACAAATTTAGTTAAAAAGAAGTTTGTGGGGAGAAGGTGGCATTGTTTTATAAAACCTGTAAATAATGATAATGTTTCTATTTAATCCAGGCAAAGGATGGATGGGATGTCCGGTGGGGAATAACAACGTATATTTTCATCAGAGTTGTAAAATGCAACTAAGAAATGCTTGATTCGGTTCTGTATGATTATATATGTCATTATGAACAAAGGTATATTTTTGAAACACAACCCAATAATAGATAATATAGAAAATCAAGATTCTATTAGATATAAAGAAACATTTAAAATAAAAGTTGTCTATCATTTACCCACAACAAAATGTTTCCACAACACTTCTCAAGGGCCAAAGCACTTAAATTAATAAATATTAATCACTCATTACCAAGAAACAGAAAACAATTTAAAAATTTCTGCGTTAAGAAAAACATGGAAAAAAAATTAACATGAAAATTTTAAGTACCTACTAAGGTATGTTGACATTTAAAAAGCATAAAAATTAATTAAATTTTTATAAACCTCTAACGATATCCAATCGGGCGACAACAAACTTGATTTCTCGATAAACAATAATTAAATATGCAACAAAAAATATTGAATTACATTCCTTTTCATTTATGATTTACGGTGTGGTGAGGGAACAAGAAATTGTTGGGTGGGGGAGAATAAATTTGGAATCAATAGTATTAAATTTAATTTGAAGTGCATACATTTATATCCGGAGGAGGGAGTAATGTTAACTGAGAGAGAGATAGCGCCTATTTTCTGCAAGGTCCTAAAGAAAATACAGGCAAAATTTTGGTCAAATGTGTCAAACGGTATAGATTTGTATAGAAAAGGAAAAAAACAGGAGGAGGAGGTGGGATAAGAGGAGGGAAGAAATTTCAAATGAAAAAGCAGACAGGAGACGGACAGGCATTGAATTGTATAGATCTATACATATAAAACTCAATGTCTATCTATCTATCTGTCTGTCTGTCTGTCTATTTGTTCTCTATACAAATCCACACCGTTTGTCCGATTCGTTTCAAATTTTGCATACTTATGCTTTGGGACCCGGCGGGTAACATAGGCAACATTTTCCCCCTATTCTCATACCCATTCCCATCCCCCTGACATATTTTTGATGTAAATCTGTACCGTTTGACCGATCGGACTCAAAATTTGGAAACTTATTCTTATGGACTCGGCGGGTAATATATGCGACATTTCCCCCCTATTCTTTTAACCCTTCCCCTCCGCTGATATATTTTCGATAGAAATCTATACCGTTCGTCCGATCGGACTCCAAATTTGGAAACTTATTCTTTAGGACTCGGCAGGTAACATAAACTATATTTCCTCCCTCCCCTTTTACCTTTTCTCCTTCCCTGATATATTTTAGATCAAATCTATACCGTTCGAATCAAACCTTTGTTTCCCTCCACAAATTTATTTTCTACTTAATCCTTAACCCGTGCAACGCCGGATACGAACAGCTAGTACAGATATTAAATTCACTCAACACATATTTTCTATATTCCATTATTTTTAATTAAAAAAAATAGAGATATAAATAGAGACACAAAATACCTGTAACATTAATATTCTATTTTATTCTAATCTATAATACACTATTTTTAAAGTAAGCTAAACGCTTGTGCTATGAAAATAATATGTTAGTGTCCTAGAATGGGGGTCAAACCATCGACCACCAGATCACTAGGCGAGCATGACCACCACACCAACAAGCTACTCTATTTTTAAATGTAAATATTCTTTGTTCCTTATTATTTACCTGACACTGTTCATCGCATTTTGACATTTATGTAGATCTCTTCTTGAATGGCAGTCTCATTTCATCCCTTCCTTTGGTATCATATTATAATGATGTTATCCATGTTAATTTTTTTAATATGTATAAAATAATATGTTCTTCTTATGAAAATAATTATTAAATGTTTTAAATAATTAAGACACTTGGTGTAAAGTGAAAAGTAAAGTTAAAGGAAAAATGAAATTCTCATTGTTCAGTTGAAAGACATCCGGTTTCATGAACGTAAAAATACAAAGCTGTACATAAGTCATTTCATTACTCAGTCTACTTTGTCTTTGAAATGCATTCATTAATATTATTTTATTAGTTTCAAATCTACAAAATTACTCAACAACACTTAATAATTTATTTTATCTTTATAAAGTAAAGTGCATTATTTGTTCTGGAAGCAAATATTATTTAACACAGCAGTTTTCATAATGCCATTTTCACTTTAGCACACATTTTACGTTTTGTTTATGAAAAACAGATGCCAATTTAAATTTTTAGTAGAAATTGTAGGTACATAAAATAAAAAGTAATAAGATCTCATTAAAACTTAATCATATGCACATACATAAAAATGATAATTTCAGCATGATATTTCCCTTACAAATACGAGCACTCGCTTCTACAGAAGAGAAACTTTTAATATTTTCATGAAATTTTAATATAAATATAAATATAATTGTTTTGAATATAATCTGTATTAAGAATTTCATAATAATAAAATAATAAAAAATCTAAAAAAATCATAAAAATATTATGTATATTAAATATTTTTTTGTTATAAATGGCAATACATTTCATATAAGTAACAGTTTTATAATAGAAATTAAGTATTGAGATTGACTTGCTGTATTTTTATTGTTTGAATATCGTGGGCGTTCTTAGTCCAAAATATTAGTTTTGAGATAAATGAGGTTTTGATCAATTATTTTAATATTCGTTATTTGTACTACACGTAGTAAAGTAAATAGGTAATTGGATATTTCTGTCCTGAACAGTACACGTATTAGAAAATATGGAAAACTTTTAGGTATTTCTGCCTACGCTCCGCAGACTACCATTATGCGATGACTTTTTGTCATGTACCGTGAAATTGCACATTTGACTTTCGCATGTAGAACAAAAGAGAGACTTCTGAACTCGGTAATCATAAAGGTTGAAACCCGCGTTGTTTTTGCATAATTTGTTTTTTGACACCCTTAGATTTAGTTATTATTCGAAATTTACGAAAATTTTCATTTCACCCAAATTTTCATCACAGCTGGTTTTTTCGTACAAACTACATGCTACATATTTACTACTCCTTGGCAAATAAAATGAAAAATTATATTTGGTGGCAAATATACCCCGTTATTAATTGCTTGACAAGTACATTTTTATTTTAAATAGATTTAAACATAGCTTCTCAGCAAAAAAGAACACATTTTTGACAAAATTACGTACAGAAAATACGTCTTGGTGGGTTTAGTGTGTTATAGACTAGTGTTCCGAGTATTCACTTGATTCAATATTAAATCAGCAAAATATTGACTTAATGCTTTTCAGTAGAATAACTCCGATATATTAGTTAATCCATAAAAATCTATCCTGTAACCGAACGGTGTAAAAGTAATTTTTCTCTCAAGTTAGACAATAAGGATTTAAAAATTGATTTAAAAATATATGTATGTAAAAAACCTAACGAAGTTTTTTTTTCAAACATTTCCCAATATGAATTCCAAACATTCGCTACATTTATCGATATCAAATGAATTATATTATATTATAACGTGAATGTTCATTAGGGTTACTTTACTTTACCTATTTGTCTCCCATTACTGTATAACCAATCGAAGAAAATTAAACTGGAAAGAGCTTCAAAAGCAACAGTACTCAAAGACAGAGATCCATTCATTCTGGATCAGTGACTGACTGTTCGAGCTTGTCACGTCAGATAAAAAGCCTGCTTGAAGATAAAAACTAAGAAAATCTCAGTTGCCTTAACGCCCTGTTTTCTTATTCGGGATGTTAATATAATATTCTCTCGCTTTATAACATAAAACATTTTTAGATTTCAACATAAAATCAAGAGTTGAACTCTCGCGAACGGTGAAGTTCTGATCCCATCAATCAATGTTCTTTGTGAGGCGAGGATATCTCTGCGAGCGGATACATTCCCTACAAGTTTGTCACTTCATCAAGTAGACGTATTTTTTAAGGAACGACTGGCAAAAAATATTTGTGATAATTCCATGTAAGAGATGTCTGACATTAAAGACTAGGGGATGATATCCTTGGTGACTTAAAAAAATAATCAAATAAGAAGATGTTATTTAAAAAAGATATAAACAAGATAAGATAAAAAGATATAAACATTTATTATTAATTTAATTACCAAAACCTGTTTTAATAAAAACATTAAACATTTTTAATTTTAATCACATTTACAAAACCCTGATTAAAATACTGTTTTGGATACCAACACCAAAATGATCGATCTAAAATTTTAATTTGCTTAATATTAACATGAACAATCCCATTTCACGAATTTTTTTTTGAAAAAGTATGTAAATTTATCTTGATTTGTATTATTTACCCAGTTTCTGAATATCTTCAGCAATAATTAAAAAAAATTAAACTATCTTGCCTGGTAAAAAAATTATTTTCAATATTCGTTGAAAAATTTCGATCAGGTTGTACAAAAATGGCGTAACGTAACCCATTTTATTTTTAAATATAAATCGTAAAGGTTAAAGTCGCTGTTTTTGATATTTTAAAAGTAGGTACTATATTTTCTTATATTTTTAGTGCCAAGATTCTTACGTTTCTAACCATATTTTATAATTTAAAAGGTGTTCTATTCTATGGAAATAATAATAAGTAACCCATAAAAACCAAGTTTTTACAATACTTCCTTTCTCATTTTCGGGTTTCGTGTCTACCATATGCGTCGGAATCTCCATTCAACTTGTATGAAAAAACCATTAAAAATTTGAAAAATCCAAAATTATACTTTAATTATTATTTTTTTAACGAAAATTTGATAGATCTTCTTGATCGTCGCCACGAGTCTGCTTGCAAAGTTTCAGCTCGATCGGGAAAAGGGTTAAAAATCGATCCAAAGTTTTTTCGACGGCAAGCAAGCTAGCAGACGCCACGAGTTAATATTAAAGGGAGTAAAAATTAAGGAACATCATATCAATTAAGTATTAATTATTTTTATGGGTAAGTTACGGCAGACCTAAACAATGCATATGCTTCCGAAGAAGACTCGATGTACGCAGAAAACTAAAAATTGGATTTTAAAAATTCTGAACAAATGAACGATAGAGAGAGCGAGAGGAATGGTATAATTGTTCAGGAGAGAGGGAAATCGACCGCTGGAAAAAGTAATGGTTTGAGGGAAGGACGAGAGGCGTATTTTGCGAGAGAGAGTACAAATCCCAAAATAAAACAATAATTACTCAAGTTAGATTAATCAAGTTAGATTTCTAAGATGTAAATTAAAGTCTCCATAGATCGAACTAATTCAGAGGAGAGATATTAATTAAAGCCAAATTGCGTCATCTAATAACATTGAAAATTTTGTTTTTTTCCTTACCTTTGTGTAATTAAATTAAGCGTGATTGAAAAGTTTAATTTCACAGGAATCTATCTATTATTTATATATTATTACTAACGTAAAATATATAAATAATAAATAAAAAAATATTCAATTGATTTTTTGATCATAGCACTTCAAGGATTATTTTTGTACTTATACAGGTAAATCGTGTGCGTTAACGATATCTATGCAAGAAAGATAAGTTATACGACCACTTCACGCTAGATAGTAATGCATTTTACGCATGCTGTCGCGCACACTATTTTGTTTATTTTTAGTTTAATTTTTATGTAACACATTGATAATAATTATTTTTAAACATTCCCTATCCATAAAAAAAATTATGTACTGAATGTAAATTTATATTGTAATAGTAAAAAATTGTTTACTTGCAACAGATTAGTTCCAAATCGATTATCTAAAAATACTACAGCATTATTTCTAACTTAGGTATGCACTTTCCTCTAAAAATCAAATTTTAATATAAAAAATAACAAATTTTAATTGATTTAATTAAATTAATTTCATTATAAGTAAATCTTGATTAAAATTATTTTAAAATTACCCGGATGATGATAATTTTATACCTATGACATATGAAGCAGAAATTTAATTCGTCAAATCAAGGTCCGCTAAGTAGAGGATTGACGTATTATTTTAATATTTCTTACACAATTTTATGTAAGATAATAAAGTATATATTTTTATTTAGACGGTGTTGTATATCAAGTAACAGCATTACATGTGTCTACCCGTTGAGAGCTGAGATTAACATTCTTTCAAACAAATGCAAAATCAAACGCGAAGGGGGAAGACTGAGTAAATATTTTTTCCATTTGGCTTATCAGGCTGCTCTCGGAATGCCTTTGAATTGGCGACTTCCATCCTAAGTTCTACTTCCTGGAGTAAAAAGGCTCCGGAAGAATTCATTCCCTTCCCGCTCCGTGGAGTTTGTTTTGTTTTTTTCTTCGGAGAACTTTGCGATGAAAAGTAACCGCAATTATTTCAATGCCTCTGAAACTTCGTTTGACGCAGCGGACTTTGAAAATATATAGCGTCTTTATTTAATACTGCTGAAGTGGGGATAATACATTAGGGATACTGTGGTGTTTACTCCAACCTCTAGGATTAAATGTGTACAATATACTCAGAATAAAAGGGTTCAAGTAGTTCTATAAAAAGTAAATTTGTGCTATATTTTATGTACATTTTATGCACATAATGTAAAAAATCCCGAGTTATAAATCTATCTCTAAATCTACGCTAAAGTACATTCTCATAACTTGGCAATACTAAATATTAGGTTTTTGAACAGACTGTATGTGATTGTAATATGTGTAAACTAAAAATGGTTTATCATAATTCGTAAAAAAATATATATTTTACTCAACTTGTTTGTTGTTAATGTGAAAACATTCTTTCTTATCTGGAATTAATTATCTGTAATTTGGCACGAGAGAAATATTTTTACTTCTCTCTTCTCTTTATAAGTTTGCTCCAACATTATTTCAATAAAATATATATACTGGTGATAATTTAAATTCTTAGGGTAACGTTATGGGATCAATTCTCTAGGAGATAAAATTTTAAAAAATCAAAGTAAAAGGGATCTCCATTCTCTTGATCGCTAGACAAGACGAGCATCACATTGACAAGCTGTTTAAATAGTATATTTCTTTAAATATAGTATTGAAAAATATTTAGGCAAAGTACTAATATCTACGTGATTTGACAAAGTTATTAAGGTGGTGAAAGTTGGGGTAGTTGGCAACACGTGACAACTAATAATCCCTCGCCAACTGTCTGACGATGGGGCTCGGATCCCAGCCGCAGCGCTGATTATTATCCGCTTGAACTATCGCGAGGACCAGACTGACAATAGCGAAGGGTTTTCCAGTCGGCTGGGAATCCATTTGGCTCAATGGTTTGTCTTGGAGTTTTGCTTCGCTCAATCTGCTGGTAAATAAATACTTCAAGCGTACTTATATGAATTTTATTCCCTGTGTGGTAGCCATCTGTTCAGTAGGTATTCGATTATATTTTACGAATTCAATATTTGGATTTAAAAATTAATAATTTCTTCTATAACAGAAAAATAATTTTGTGGTATATTTATTCAAATAAATAAAAAAAACGCTTCGTAAAGATAAATAGCAAATTAATTATTAGTTCGTAATTATTTATTCAACCCCCCCTAATTTTGGGTTTTTGTTAATATCTGTACTTTAATTATAATTTAAAGTATATTTTGTATCCTGATGAAGGGACAATTGGTTCCGAAACATGTTGATAATAAATGTTCATCCCGGCGTTGCTCGGGTAAAGCATTTAGTTAAACATAAGTTTGTGAGGATACACAAAGGTTTCATTGTTTCGCAGTCTCCAATAATAAAAAAGGATCCATTTAATCTAAGCTGTGGTGGATGGGATGTTCAGGAAGGAATTGTGACCTATGTATTTCGCCGTGACCTAAAGAATAAGAATGCAAAATTTGGATGAGATCGGCAAACGTTATAGATTTGTACAAAAAATATATCAGGTGTGGGGATGGGGTAAAAAGGAGGAGGAAAAGTTGTCTGTATTATCCGCCGGGTCTTGAAAAATAAGTATGTAAAATCTGGGTCAGATCGGTCATACGGTGTAGATTTGTACAGAAAATGTAATAGGGAAGGGGCAAAAGTTGCCTTCGTTACCTGCCAGGCCCTAAAAAATAATAATTATAATTTATAGAAATTAACTTTGTATACACCACTTTTTTATTGAAAAAAATTCAACATGTTTCAAAGCCAATGGCTTCTTCATCAGGATAACAAATGTACAAAATTAAATTTAAAAATCGAAGTATAGATAATCAAAATATTAAAAAGTTATGCATAAAAAATTATTTTGCTGTGTTTTAAGAAGAATCTTTAAAAAAAGTTTGCATTTTGAGTCCGATTGGTCGAACGATACAGATTTGCCCTGAAAATAGATCAGGGAGATGGAAAGGGGTAAAAAGAGAGGAGGGAAATGTCGCCTATGTTACCCGTCGGATCCTTAAGAATAAATTTAAAATTTTGAGTCCAATCGGTCGAACGGTACAGATTTGCATTTTAAATATATCAGGGGGAGGGTAAAGAGTAAAAGTGGAGGAAGGCAATATCGTCTATGTTATATTACGTGTTTCTATGCAATTGTTTCCAACACTGCTTCTCTAAAGAATTTGTAGTTACCGCGAACACAACGGGTCCTTCTTCCTTCCACCAGACGATTCATGTGCCAAATCAACGACGTGTTACGTATAGTATGGATTATATTTATCGAGTTTTAGTTATTTATTAGCAGTTATTTTTATTTCTAGTGCGGTTTTTGCAGGTCGATACTTCGGTGTCGGTCCCAGGTTCCCATTATGAATAGTTCATAATTATGGCCCATTAGTAATTAGTATTGTTGTCGAGTAAAAGACAGCATTTTTAGAAGTATAATTGTGTTACATTTCAATCCAGACGTACAGGATTTAGTTTAGCTATAGTTATTTAGTTTATACAGTTAGGAAATAGGGGTAGGGCAGTTAGGAGATTATAACGAAATTTAGGTTGAGAACCAGAGATGTTAGGAATATTTATTGTTAATATTCGTTGCAGAATAATATTTAATGAGAGGAATAGTTAATATTGCATTCAAGAGCAATATTGCATGTTAGAAATATTTTTAGTTAATATTTTATAGAATAATATTTCATTGAATTCTATTTTACATCATATTTGTTGGATTTTGCCTGCTTACAGTCTACCTTCAATAAAATTATAACTCCTCCAGTTGGCGCATTCAACATACAAAAATTATTAAAAAAGAAAATGCATTATATTATTATTAATTTAGTTCGCGACTCTTGGTGACCCCCCCCCCAACCCAACCATCACACTATCTCTTCCAAAATCATGTTTTATATGAATTTATAGGCCATGTTTCCTATAAAACCTCGAATTCAGCATATTATAAATCAGTTATACTCGATTATTGCAATTTTTTTTTGGAAATTGCTGCCCTCGCTCTTATATTACACATATAATATGGACCTCTTTCCATCGTTCCATTTAAGAAAGACATTCGATTTAGATTGTCTTTCTTAAATGAAAAGAGGTCTAAATACGTGATAAAACATTTTATTGCATTTCTTTTCTATTTTTGAATATATAAATATCAAATTAAAATTTACGTCAGAAAATTTTCTATTAAATGTATTTATATAAATTTCATAATCTGTGTAGTCATTCTTGTTATGTCAGCTGTCTGCTGTCTCTAGGCAATATAAAGATCGAGTTGCATATTTTTTCGATGGATATTTTTTTTCTGTTTTTTTTTTGACAAATGTTATAAACTCAAATCTTTTGTCCAAGTGGTAAAAATATTTGGCTAGCGACCTAATATTTAGAGGATTAAGACTCATTCCAGAAAACCACTCGTTAGTCCTGTTTTCATAGCAAAATCTGTTGGAATATTGATATGACACCACGCACATCACATAAATATGTCCGCTTTTATATATATATATATATATATACATTTGTATGTACACAGCGTATAATAGAGCTAGTCTACAATGATTTACAGGTGGATTCCTGCCTTGATTGAGTGATGATGAGTCGAAAATGCTGAAACAACCATGACAATATCAATAGTTATGGAGTTGCATAATATCAAAGTTTAGCATTTTCATTCAATATTTCTGACCAATTTTTTTAGAAAACGTTGAATAATCATCATAGGAACATAAATCGATAACGAAAAATTTATTCGTTTCAACACAAGTTAAATAAAATGATAAAAACCCTACATAAAGTCCAGTTGGACTTGGAAGGTTTTTATTATTTCATTTAATTTGTATTGAAGGTAATGAATTTTTCATGTTCGATATGTGTTACTGCAATGATAGTTCAACTTTTAACAAAAAAAAGCCAGAAATATCGAAAAAAGTGCAAACTTTGATGTGGCATATCTCCATAACTATTGATATAATTGTCACGGTCATGGTTGCTTGAACATTTTCAACTCATAATCAAAGCAGGAGTCTACCTGTAAAGTATTGTGGACTAGCTCTGTTGTATCCTGTATGTAACATTAACTTGCTTTAATTTTTGTTTTCGTGTATTAAATTAATATTATATTAGTAAACTTTAATACAAGATTATAAAAATACATCAACATCTGTCATCATCATCACATTCGACTACATTATTTTTTAAATGACTGAAATAAAATAAGTCATTTATTTAGGGTGCATGTGAAGGGATGCAACGTATCCCGCAGAGTAGCAAACATTAAATTGTAACAATATACAACGAATGACAGCTCACTTTGCACTAACTCTTTACTGTCCTGCACGCGAGTTTCGAGATAAAAGTTGCTTCCGTGTACACACGAACTCTAAGAATAACTGCTATAGGAAAACTTTTTACTGTAATATATATATTTCCCTGCCAGGTTAAACGACCCTAGTACTGTCTAATATAGATTAAAAGAGCAATTTTGTTAACAATTAAGGTCTCTATTCATGTTGGTTATTCACGGCGTTGGACCGCCGCGGCGGTCCAAACTATTTATTTTTTCGCAGGTAACTGGTAACAGGTTATAAAATGTAGTAAACTAATGAAAAAGTACGAAAACACTATATAATAATAAAAAATATACCGAAAACTATGTTCGAGAATATAACCGTAGATGGATGGTGTATCTGAGGCAATGCTACGCGCTGTAGTACTAGCGAAGCGTTTTCCCTCGTCCGCACGCTTCTTTATTATTTATCTCCCCTGGAATTTCTATGCGATGAGTGAAAGATCTTTGAATTTATCTTGATGTGATTTTTTTGCAGACATCTATTTTTGAAGTTTATGCTTCTATTTATTGGCTAAAAAATTATGATTATTTTATTAATATTTTTAACTTCACAAAATTTTCGTCATCCTACCTTTGCATTACCAAAGGTTCCAAACACGTCGTCCCGAAATAGACAGTGCGCACCGATCCGTGCTGCAATCTAAAGAATAATTACATTTGTCTTCATTCCATTGACACTATTTACATCCTCCGAATTTTTATAATTTTTCATCACGCATTCCATACATAGAAACAATTTTAAAGAAAAATATATCCTTAACAATATTTTTATATGTAGGTACGTTCTGAGAAAACAATTACTTGATTTTGTCTACAGAGGGATAATTATTCATTAAGATAAATTATATAAGTTTCACAGAGACGAAGCTTTTTATTGGGGAAACGTAGGGAAGCCTTTATAGAGTGTATCATTAACAAATGATAACCCATATTTTTGTCATCGTTAAAAATACATTCGTTAGCCATATTTATATTTAAATTTATTTGAAAATATAGGGATGCAAAATCAATACTATTTACTATGCCATGAAAAGGACTGTAGATGCCTCTAATATAGTCCATTCGAATATATGAAAAAAAACTGATTTAAAAAATATAAATACAACTTTCAAAATTTTATAATGTGGTAATAACAGCGGAGTTGGTGAACGTCGCATTGTGTAAAGTGATCACTTAAGCCAACTCATACAGGTCTTAAGCATTCTATACACGTTTCCCATTATAAATTATCTTATTTAAAAACTTATCCATTGATATAATAATAGGTAAATTGTTATTGGTAAACAGTAGTCCTAAAAATGTATTCTAAAAAAACTACACTATAATACCGAGCGTAAACGGAGTCAAGCAAGTTTGACAAGCCCCCTTCAAACGCCAACGTTTCGAATCGAAGAACGCTTTTTACGAGAACCACCGCAGCGTGGCGCTTCGCCATTTAATTCCAAATAAATTGCCTCGTCTCAAAGCTGCTGAAAAGGCTCGATGGCAGCTGGAAATGCTTTTAGTACAGACTTTTCACCAGTAACTAAGTTCCGCAGCGACTGCTAAGCTGACTCCCGACACGGCCGGGTACACCACTTGGTTTGTAGAATAGGGGTGGGCACCTAAGGGCGGGCTGTGAGCTTTTCTGGTTCTGACTCCCCATTGAATGAAAAAAATAAACATAACAATGAAATCGATAATTGTAATGAACCTCATATTTATTTATTTATAAATAATACACCCCTAAATTAGGCTTTCACATAATGTGAAAAACAACCTGTTCAAATAGAACATCAATCTAAGTTGATACCTACAAATAAAATTATAAAAAATGAATACGCAAGATCTTTGAGTTTTGTGTGGTGTGAATTTTACTGAAGTTTTGCCTACAATATAAATTTTTGGTGAATCTATATTAATATATATATATATATATAGAGGTGAGAACCTTGATTCCTTTTGGCGAGCTATGACATATACAATAATTTTCTTATTAATATCTTTTATTTATCATTGTTGTAAAAAATCATATGTTTTTATGTATTAAACCAAAATAAAATAAATAAAAATATTTTCATCACAATGGTAGAATTATTGCTATTTGATACATGTCTTGACGCATCTCTATTTTTTAGTGTTGGGGTTATAATCATCAAATACATAACAATATATTTTTTTGTTCAGAATAGGATAGAATACATATGTATCGAACGTGTGAATGTCATTCTAATTCCGTTTTGTTAAAAAAAAGTGTCTTCTTCTTGCCTTTCCAATATAAAATGGCGAATGAAGATTTCGAAAATTGCTCCGAGATATTTGAATACCCCACGCCTACTGCGAATGTGCCCTAGTAAATATCTAGGTCAAAACAGTAAAAATATTGTTTGTTCAAAATTCACATATGAAGTCGTTATTACTATTTAGCGGATAGTGCTTTGCGAAAGTGATAAAAATAAACGAGAGAATAATTTTATTCATGAAATATTCGGCAGGTTAAAATTTTTATATTTAACAGATAAAACCATAGTCAAAAATTTGGGCACTCAGCATTTCATCTGCAATTCGTGCATTTTGAAAAATTAAATTTTTCATGAAGGATATTGTGCAGTTTTTCAGCTTAGTTCCTATATTCTCAGCAAATGGGCATACTTTACCTGTTATACTGTAAACCGATATACCGTTAAATATGGACGAATTCCGTCATTGAATCATTAGTAAATAAATTTATTAAGTACCGGTAAATTATTTCCTGAAGTCCAGTTGCACTATACATTATCTCTTTCAACATTTCAACACTTAAATTTCATCAACTATTAAAATAGTAATATCCTAGTATGTGGACTAAATAATTTAAGAAAATATCTAGATTTTATTTTACACCTACTCATCCATGAATATTCAATCAATTACCTACCGTTACCTGTCAAATTCGAAAACAAGGACCTCCGCGTTATTTTTGATAGTATATTGAATTTCAATAAGCACATCGACACAACGGTCAATAATGCTTCATATGCTCAATGTTCGTAGTATTTTGGAATCCGCTTTCCAGATACGGAACCCAGGCTACACAATACACAAGAGCAGAATTGAAAGCGTCCAATATAGTTATTTAAAATACCTTAACTGTAATGTTATTTAAAATCGCACACAACTTAGTTGATACACCTGATCTTCTTCAATGTCTATCATTTCATATCCCAAATCGTGACGGCAGACAGTCACCTACTTTTCATCTCCCTCTTTGCAAGACCAAATCTAAACAACATTTATTCATCGACAGATCCACAAATTCATTTCTCTTTAATTATAACCACATTGATAATTTTAACTCAACTATTCGGACGTTAAACGAAAATTAATTTCACAATCGCGCCTAAACTAGTTGACTTAATTTTTATTCCCATATACTCCCATACTTATTTCCTTTATTCTAATCCTACATCCCACTCCGCCCTTCCCACCCCTTCTCAAAATATGTTGAAACTATATTTAATTTTGCTATATTTGAAGAAGAAGTTATATATTATCTCATATTGTCACACCTTTACTCATATCATTAATAATTAATCTTAAGTGGAAAGTTTATAAATGGCATAATTTTTTTTTTTTATCTCTTGTGTGTTACTTTTCCTAAAATAAATAAAAATAAATAAAATTACTGTATTGTGAAAGAAGTAAATAGTTCGTACTGACTCTTAACAAAAACCGAATTTATTATGACCATTAGATGTACTGTGTACATAGATAAATAAATGGATGCGATAACGCATCAACCTTTGTTATTCATAGTATTTGAAAGTAGCCGATTTCTATTAGATAGCATTGCGTATAATACAATTAGTCATCTTTTATAGAGCTAGTTTGGAGAGTGACACTTGACAGCCGCGACATCAGCAAATGAATCGTGGCGCCATCTATTAGAAATTCAGCAAACTTATTAAACTTCCTACGTACAAGTATACATTTCTTCACGCATCAACGCCTTTGTGGATACAACAAGAACAATAAGTTAAATCAATGTACTGAATCGCGTTGAATCAGAATATGGCTATGGATAAGGGATAATATTCATTTCCTTTCAACTGATTAAGCCCTGTACTCTGATTAAGCCATTATATGAGTGACATTGTTGATTACCCTCGAGTCGCAGCCAGCTAAAAGGATAGGAAGGGCGCGATGTAAATCAAGCGCACATGCCAAAAGCATTTAGGCCATTAGGGGTATAGCTGCACAAACTCACAAAATAAAAGGTTTTTTTGATAAAGTGTAAATTTCTGATTGAATAATTAGTGGATGCCGGATAAGCCGATGGGAGAAGGATTTGAATTGATAACTAGCTGTCTGATGTATTTAGTAAAGTGAGGATCGCCTGAGGAAGAATTAGCGCAAATTTATTAATGAAAAAGCGGATTTTCAAAAATATTGGACGTAATTACTTAATTCTCCTTAAATTAAGTGATTTATGCATTTAAAAGGGAAATGATAGATTATTTATTTTAATTATTTGAAATCAAATTATGTTAAATTAAAAAGTGAATAATAAGAATAACAATAATAATAATAAAAAAATAATAAGTACTAATAATAATAATAATAATATCATTAATGTTTATTCCAGCCTAACCAGGTTGTCAGTGCAAGACCTGGTCCGCCATATAAATCAAAAATTACATATAAGTTATAATGAAACATGTTATAAATAGAGAAAAAATAAAAAAAAAATAGCTGATAACTAATTAAAAATAATAATACCATAAAAATACGACAATGGGTACGGATATATAATCAATTTGAAAAATCTAAAATAAAAATAGCATAAAAATTCTAAAATAATAAGATTAGCTAAAAATTATTATAAAATTGTTTATGCTTATAGGAAATGCTTCAAGTTTTTGTTACAGCTCATTACGGCTATGGAAACACATAGGTACTGTAACTATTCTGCATCCTATGCCATTCTTTAATTAGAGATCCAGAACTCCATGACAGCACCGCTTGCACTAGAGAGTTGGTGCTCCAGCCTCAGTTCAAGACCAGCAATACGATGTATCAGGAGCGGAACGAATCCTTGAACATGGTCTTTGGCAAACGCAAACGTGCCAACCCAAATTATTATATTGAACACGAAGACGGTCATACGTCACTCGCTTGTAATGATGATCCGGAAATAAAGAAAGAGATATACAGTGAGTTCACTAAAGGTCACTATTAAAAAAATTACGAATCTTATGAAATCTATAAAAAGAAACTTATGAAAACTCCTAGGACGGATATCAGAAATTCATCAAGTCAACCAGGATCAAGACTAGGCTTAATGAAGCGTTCAAAATTGCAAGGATCCCGATCCTCAGTAAGAGGAACCTGAAGGAGAAAATGTGAAATAAAAAAAAAGTATTTTCGTTTTCGGTTTTTACCCTTCAAGTACACGCGCCTTTACAGAACTTCTGTCCTAAGGGTGCACGGACATGGATGAAGCTTTGCTCTCGCAACTGGCACAGTATATGTTAAACTGTTGCATACCTACCGACAACTAACCCCCCATGTTTTATTTGACAGCAGAATGGACTTATACGGATTAAAAAAAACGCACGGATATTTAGAGTTTTTTTCAAATGAAATTGCTGCATTACTATTACATTTTTACATAACTTACGTGAAAAAAAATACAAAATAATTGATACGTTACTTTCTGAATGCAGTGGACATGAAATCGTTTAGACTATGTGTGCCAAATACATTTGGGATAGAGTGAAACATGAAAAAATTGGGAAAGAATGTAAAACTGATCTAAGAATAGTGAATAGAAATAAAAAAGATTCGCTCTGTTATTTGGACATGTTAAAAGAATGAATGGAGAAAAGTCGGTATAGAGAGAAGGATATTTGTTTGATGGTGCCAAAACGAGAGTAAACCGGATACTGAAAAGTGGCTCTTTTCGGAGCCTCAACAATCGGCGAATTTGTATGCGAAAGTGTTGAATGCGGACGAGGTGAGAGATGTGTCAGGAATCAGGATAGAAGAGTGAGGCACTCCATCTTCTCTGCCAACCCTCATGGTAAGTAAGAAGACAGTATTTTATTTTGAATGATGAATTTAAATTTATTGTAGTTTATTAAAAAATGCTCCAAATACATACATGAGAAATGCTGTCTGGAGAAACGAACATATGCTCAAGGAGAGCAAAGTGAAGATATTTAAGACCTGTGTCCGCCCAATCATGACGTACGGTATCGAGACAAGGGCTGACACTACCAGAACAAAAAATCTCCTTAGAACAACTGAGATGAAGACTCTCCGACCCATTGCGGGACTGACTATCCGAGACCGAGTGAGGAATTCCGAAATACGAAGGACTTGTGACGTCGAGGATATTGTCCGATGGGGAAGATCTAGAAGACGTTACTGGAGAGATCATGTGGAGAGAGCTTGTTCTGAGAGAGTAGTGAGCATAGCAGCGAACAAGCTGCCGTCTGGTACCAGACTCCCAGGAAGACCGCATAAAAGATGGCGAGATAGCTGGACATCTGTATCCCAGGAACAGGCTCCGAGCAATGACAGGACGCAGTCCTAGATGAAGCAGAAGAAGAAGAAGAAGCTCCAAAAGTTTAAAATATTATTTTAAAGTTATAAATTAAAAAATATTAATATACAATCTGATAAAATTATAATAGAAAACAGTACCAGTATTTTTAGTCAAAGCATTCTAAGGATGTGTTGTCTACCGATATGTATCAACTAACGTTAAGTGCGTTGTTCCATTATTTCCCAGCGTGAAGCGGTCATACAACGTTGTCTCTTTTTTGCATAGGTAGCGATGTGCACACACTAACGGGAATAAAATACAAAAGAAAAAAATCTATTCCTAACAATATAGTATGAATAATATATTCATAACAGAAAGTAAGTAACGTTAATGTTAATTATAAATGTGTTTTTACATCGCTCAGGTATAACTAATAATAAGCACACTGAAATTAAAGGTAATTTTATATGAATTTATTTAATTTACTTTAGGAAGGTACTCTTTATAGTCTAATTTCACTCAACATAGACTTAAGAGTTAAGAAAATGTAGATTTTTTAAAGAAATTAAAATAATATAAATCCCTGGTATTGTAAAAAGTATGTGTGTCAAAGGATGTGCTATAAGAATGATTTAAATTAATTTCTACCCTCAAACGAAACTAGAACATTATTTGAAACTGGCCCATAATGCAGCCTACAAACAAAGAGGCCGCGTTGCATGTAGTTCACCTGTTTTGTGAGCCTTTGTGAAGGTTCGCGGATTCGGAGTAATGAGAGGTCGCCACCGCAGCATACCGCAGGCGTGGAGGCAGCAGCCCCGGTGTTTATTTACAGATGACGTCAACTCGTAAAGTCAGAGAAAACAAATGCCGAAAAGCCTTATTCTACTTTGCCTATAAATTTTATTCATAGTACTCCAAGATTGTTTTCGCTGCTCTTTCTTTGAAACGTACATTATTATTTATTTACGAGTGTTCAAAACTCGACGTGGGGGAACAACGCAGGATGATCCTATAAAATTAAATGAAAAAATGTTGCTTTCATAATTATTTTCTTGCTATCTATATCCAATATTAATTTAAAATTGGAGATGCACAATACAGCGGAATGTGAATGTGCCAAACTCATTGATTCACGTGACTTTCTTTACGCAATTTCACAATAAAAAATTTCAGACAAATGCTTTTCAAAATACCACCAATTACCGCAGAACATGAACGCATCAAATACATTAGATATCCGGACATCAGAAGCCTGTGAATTTGAGAATAGGAAGATGAAGCAAAAAAAAAATGCATGTGTTGCATATATTTTGACTTTATTTTATTCATACATTATTAGTAGTTAATTAGTAATTTTTTTATTTAGATCTATAAAATGTAAAATTAGAAATGATTTTACCATGTCTGTCTCGCTAGAACAACCTGTGTTCAAAGTTTACAATGTAGATTTACACATATGCAAGCAAGTATAAAAATGATCCTTAATCCAAAACATTTATAAACTTTTATTGTGAATTTTTATTCTTTTTTTTTCGGCAAACCTTGAAGAAAATTTATTTGAATTTAATACCTTAATTAAAGCGGCTATTTTGATATTATAACAATGAAAACATTCACATTACGCGTTCCGGTCCAGCCTCGGTCATATAGTATGGTCCAGTATAGTATGGAAGACAGGTCGGGAGCGGGCGAAAGTGTGGATCAAGACTACAATGTAGAACGTCCGCCAGATAAGAATGCCAAAACTAACACATAAAAAAAGGTGTAATATGCAGTTCTTTAATTTTAATGTTTAATGTGTCTGATGACGGGAGCCATGGCATATCTGATTGTGATGTGTGCTTATAATTTTTTAGATTCATTTAAATATGATGTCTTTTGTTTAGGTTTTCTAAATTATTAAAAAAAATATTTTAAATATTATTGCAGAAGTTCTTGATTACACAAAATTATTGTAATTTTTTTCAAATATAAGTAGGTAAATTAAAATAAACAATAAAATGAATTTTTCTTAAAATGTCAATCTACAAAGTTGCTCAACCAATTGAAAAAATAATATTTTTTCCATTTTCAATACATATTTTTTATACATAGTATTTTGGTTTTCTTATTACTTATATATTTAAATGTATAAATTGAATTGTTTTGTTAAGATGGTATTTTACCCTGAATCTAAATTTATGAACATAATTTTAAAAATATAGTTAGGTTTAAAAATATGTGGTAATGTTAAAAAGTTATATTTATTTTATCATTTGGAATTTTTAACTGGTGGACGCTATAACTTTTCGTGTGGAAGCAGTATCTTATCTGGCTGTAATATCTTTTCATTGCAAGCTTAGATATAATATTTATTTTATTAAAACAGAGTATGTACCTGCCAACATATTTTTGTGATCAATTTTCGATATATTTTACTTTGATCACAAATATGTAGTCAAATGTACCCGAAGTGCACACAGTTAATGACAACTATTTTTAAATTAATATATGTGTATGCAATATGTACATACCACTAGTAGTGGGTTAACAAGTATAATTGTACATTGTTTATTTAAAATATACTATTTATAAAATATAACTCTATACGGTGTTAGTCAGAGTTTAGTGGATAATACTTGCTTACAATCTTAAAATTAAATATGAAAAAAATAGAATTATAAATTCAGATTTAACATTTGTTATGATAGTTAGATGCAAAGGTTATCTACTATTATTTAAAAAATACACTAAACCTGATATTAAAAAAAAAACAGTTTTTCCGTAAATAAACAAAATTATTTTGATGCAGTCAGTAATGTAGCCCGATGTTAAGGCCGTGTAATCATAAATGAAAGGTACTTTAATACGTCACATAATTATTTAATTTAAGCAACAATATTGTTACGGGCAGGAGCTGGGTTTACTTTATTTGTGACGCACCCCCATCACTTTGTGGGGATTTAGTCGAACTGTTAAATTAATTAACACGAACGAGGGGTTGAATACTAAAAACCACTCGTGCAAAATATTACAGGGCAGGTGACAGCGGCCGAGTGCACTTTGCACTTGCGCACGGAACTGCTGCACTAAATGCCATCCCGCGTCGCGCGATGCAGACTCTTCAACAACAAAAAATAACTATCTTACCATCGACATGACACGGTATACAGTGTACAACCTAAAACCTCTAAAAAGATTTGGCAAGATTGTAGCATTGTTAGGAAAACAAAAAAAAAATTCCCAGTATTTCACAATAATGCTAAAAGGTGGACTCTAAGGATTCCGAACGGGAGTGCAAGACGAGGCGCTCTGGAAATGCGGTGCTGGCGACATAAGAGGTTTGATAAAAAAATGTTCGGAATTTTCGTTTATTTATTTTTTATTATTATTTTAGTTTGTAATTTTAATTTTTATCAATATTGAGAATATTTCGAGTAAGTTCAAAATTTTCAAGAACATAATACTGGATTTTATTCCTAGGGGGACAACATTAATCAAGATATATTATAGACATTTAGCTCCTTAGATTCTGTCAATGTTAGCAAAACATGATTTTTCTTCATTTATTAGAATAGAAAAAGTAGCAGAGAGCCATTTCCGTTGAGTACAGAAGCTGAGACATAAAAACGGTGTTATTTTTGCTGAGATATTTTGAAATATTTATTCAATTTTTACCAATCGCCGAGAACATCAAAACATGTTTTTTGTTAAAATGTTATCACACTAACATTTTTTTATAAATTTATCTTATAACACCCCACTATGTGATACCTGTTCTGGGGTAGTTATATTTCTCAATTTAATTATTTTCTTACTTCGCAATTAAACAATATAAGAAAATGAGTTAAAATACAAAAGAACAATAATGGAAAACATTTCAATTGGAATTTATGAAGGGTATTTATCATTTTATTTAACATGTATTGGAACGAACGAATTTTTCGTAATCAATATAATTTACTGTAATGATTGTTCAAAGTTTTGTAAAAAGTAAGTCAGGAATATTTAAAAAAAATGCAATCTCTCATATTGCATAACTCCATGACTATTGATATTGGGTCATGGCTGCTTGAACATTTTCGACTCGCAATCAAGGCAGGAATGTAGTCCTACTAGGTTATTAATGTTAAGGTTTCAAATAACCTTTTTTATATTTATCTCAACCCAACCTTCCCGAGAAAACACATTTTATTAATCCATAAACTAATGTTAGATTTAAATCAATAAAATGTACAAATTACTTGTTAAAGAATAGAGAATCACAACATTCCTTAATTTATCATAGCAAATACTACAAAATGTAGAGGGAAGGATGAATAACCTAAAGATTAATTAGATATCCCACCTGTGCCTGGTAGAAAGTAGGGCGCCTTGAAGCCTACTGTGAAGAAACTTCAGAAACTCTTAACTTAACATAAATATTATGGTTAACTTTACAAATTTATGTAGTAAGTAACTGCCAATGAAACCTCATGAACTGTTCAAATTAATGAGGGATGTTAACACGGGCTGATATATGTAGGTACTATTGAAAACTAACAAACTAGCCAAAGTGACGAGATATTTTACAACACGGAGACTTGGACATTTTTCTCAAAGTTTTCATGTGCAATTTAGAGTATTCAATGAGGGATTTTTAAGGAAAATAATGCATTTGATAAACTGATTAAATTTGAATTTAATATTAGTTAAAAACGAAATATTGTAAAGTAACTTTCTGGTTAATATCATCCTCCGTCAGTAAGGCACTGAGTAATCCAATGATAAATGTGTTTTTCTAAACTTTCAATAAGTACTAGGAGCCGTTTTTGTATTAAAATACTAAAGTAGCAATATCTGGCGGATTACGCTCCGTATTTCCGCAAGACAAAAGGCAAAATATAATAAAATAAAATAAATAAAATATAAAGAGCAAACACAGCACTGTGACACAGACTCGGTATTGTGAAATGCTTTTTTATTTACATTTTATCTCGTATATTCTTGTATTAGATCAGTGATAGCAAACCTTTTAATTTCGGCTTCTGAAAAATTCAGAAAATAGGTAACTTGGCTCTGTTGATATCTCACTTGTCAACGGCTGCGCGGCGGGATACGTATTTATACTTGTGTTTGAAAATTTTGTGTTTTTCAAAATGGGGCCGGTTATTTGCAACACATTTTTTTTAAATAGAGACGCGAACACGAATGTGTGTCGCTTCAATATTCTTACTATTTTAAAAATAATCTAAACGCTTGTGCTATGAAAATAGGACTAACTTGCTGGTGTTCTGGAATGGGGCTCGAACCACCGATCACCAACCAGATCACTAGGCGAGCACCATGACTACTACACAAACAAGCTACTTGATTGTTGATCTTTAATAAATCAACAATCACGGTGGTGATATGGTTCGCTATCACTGTACTATGTGCAAAAACGATTATTTTACTGAATTCCCGATGGCTACTAACACACTATCGTGTTATAGAATCAATTGTAAGTGGAATCGTTTTCTAAATATGAATTTCATTAAATGTCTTATTGAATACTCAATTGAATAAGTTGTAGTTTTTTTACACAAGAATTATTTCTGTATATAAAATACGTAGGTAAGTACATAGATATACTAAACTAAATATATTCAAGAACACATTCATATTTGTGAAGTTGTAATTTTTCAGAACAAAGTTCTGTGAAATATTTTAATAACCAAATTAATTAATCAATTAGAAAGACATACAGAAAAATCTAATTCACGAAAAAATATTAGGTTACTACTGGGATTCGAACCCAGGTCACCTCCTTTCCGGGGCCGGTGCTCTTATTTTTTTTCGTGAATTAGATTTTTCTGTATGTCTTTCTAATTGATTAATTAATTTGGTTATTAAAATATTTCACAGAACTTTGTTCTGAAAAATTACAACTTCACAAATATGAATGTGTTCTTGAATATATAATATCTGTTGTATAAATGTATGTCCAAATAAAAATGAATTATTCAATTAATCATGGCGTTCATCTAGCGGTGGCATTGCAAAGTAATTTCAACTACCGTATCAAAAAAGTGGATTGCTCTATGGACAAAAATAAAAATTAATCAATTAATAAAAATAAGAACTACATATAAGGTCGATATATTCACGGAAACATAGAGGGTTGCTATAGCTTAGTGGTCAGAGCACCGGCCCCGGAAAGGAGGTGACCTGGGTTCGAATCCCAGTAGTAACCTAATATTTTTTCGTGAATTAGATTTTTCTGTATGTCTTTCTAATTGATTAATTAATTTGGTTACTAAACTAAATCTTTAGGAGAAGGGAATGTATCACAGCGTAAGAATGTCTGCACTCTTATCTCTTATATATCTAATATATTTATACTGGAGTTGAAATATTTATTCTTGCATAATTAAGTCTCCTAGGAAACAACGGTATTTTTTAAATTCCCAAAAAATTGCTCCAAATAAAGTGTCTTAAGTGAAAATGTATTTTTTATAATAAATCGCGACTTAACAATAAAGACGATATTAGATATTAGGGTCGTAAAAGTAAAACAAATTGATAAATTTTTACTTTTAAATTTTTGGTTTTACATTAAATTTATTATTTTATTTAATTGCTGGCCTTCGAAAGGACCCAGTAGACAACACTGAGCACTTTCTACATCTTCTGTTGGACAATGGAGAAAATATTATTGACTAATCCCAATTATAATAATTTAGTTGACTGTCTGTCCGCCCGTCTGTCTGTCTGTCCATCCCGTAACTTCGTGTAATGTTCGTAACTTATTTACGGTAAAATCTTTTAAAAAAAAAAACACGGAATTGTTTTGTGGATTTTTTACGATTTTTTTTAAAATAAAGAAATACGTATTCCTTAGGAACCGACATGTAAAAATACCGTCATTTTGGACGGGTTACAGCTAGATTATAATATTTTTTTGTGACATCTTGACCTCTTCATTTGGAAAAAACGGACAATACTTTTGTTAACACGCAATATTTTTAAGAGTATTTAGTTTAATCTTCTTTTCATAATTGTTTGAAAATTTACAACAATTTAGTATATTTTTTTGAACAAGGTAAACGTATTAGCACCAGACGTGGTGTCAAACTGTGTACAAAGAATGTACCTATGTTTGTTTATTTATTTATTTTGATGGTTTAAGAGTATTTCTCATTTTCGGCACCTTTTTAAGTACTGGATTCATGTATTAATTTTGATTTTCTTATTATTTCTATTCCATTATATTCACTGCAGCCTTCGTAGACAGAGTCCATTAATAACACTTTTCATCTAATTTAATGGAATCTGTCCTATTTCAGTTTCAGTAATATCGCTACTCTTTCATTAAAAGTCCGCAAAAATGAAGTAGGACTACAAGACTGAATACCGCCATTATTGATGACCTCCTACGCGGCCGTCGAGTAGATGTTGGACTCCAAAGTGCCAGGAAGTCACGCCAGTATAGGATGTTCACGTCACGTCCTGTCGGATGAACGTGATATAGATAGACTCCCTATTCTACAAATACCGATAATTAAGTTAACAAATTTTACCGACGCTGGTAAAAATGGGTGTTCGCAATTTTTGTTGTCCACTCGATATTTTTACACCAATCAGATATGTGTACAAATAATAGGGTTGGTTCTTTGTTGATTAAAGGCGCCAATACATTTTCTTATCTATCGTCAGAAGAATATTTTGAAAGGATACTGATTACATTGGATCGAAGCGCCAATGTTTGCCTTTGAAATACACGGATTAGTCACATGTAACCTTTTTATTCTGGAAATGAATTTTTCAAAACAAGTAGATATTTTCTTTTGAAAGAAATTTGAGAATTCTAACATCAAAATGCTACTTTACTATAAGTAGCCATTAACAAAGAAAAAAAGGAAAATGATAATTCTAACATTATATCAGATCGGCCCTCGTAGCGCAGTGGGTATGACATTGTCTTACCACACCGAGGGTTGCGGGTTCGATTCCCGGTGAAGTCACAATTTTAATCTATGTGATTTACTCTAGCCTGGGTGTTTTGCGACGTATTTCGCTTCTGTAATTGGGCCTCCTAGCCTAATGAAGCATAAAAAAAAACCAAAATAGGCAAATACAAAGTCGTGAAGAACTTTGTTTGTATACTTGATAAGTGAATGGGTTCTTTAATAAATCCTTGGCCGACATAAAAATAAAAACACTGCATCCCGATTAGCAATGGACAAAATGAAGAAAATTTGGCAAGATAAACCTCATAGAAATACTAGTCTTTTCGTATGGCTCTGAGAAATGAACCCTAAGACAAAAAAAGGCAAACACTGACACTGCACTAGTAGAATTTTTTTAATTCATTATGTAACAAAATCCGTCACTAACACAACAATGTTTGTCAAAAACCGTATCAAGACGCTACGCTGTACTGGATGGCGCTGTTCTCACAGCCTTTACTCTCGACCAAAATTAATGTAATTTCCTATGTAATACGCTACCAGACAGCGCTATTTAGAGTCCACGTTTTGCAACTTTGTTCTTTTTAATACATACTTTTTAATACACAATATGCATACCTAATACACAATTTTTGCCAAGGTTGATTGATAATGCGGGTCAGTACGCAACTGACATTAGAAGTAGCCATATAAAAAATTGGCTGCAGTGCAAAGTTATACAACTTTTTGTCTACACGCTAACATGAAAATTTTTAACATCAATTTTTTTTCGCGATAACTTTATTTATTTTGAAAGATAAATTTTATTTGATAATTTCAGAAAACTGAAGCAATTTTTGTGGCATTTCAGCAATTAGATTATATTAAGAAACGGAGTTTATTTATATTGTAATATTATTTAATTATTGTAAAAAATAATTTCTTTGTATTTTAGATTAATTTCGCAATATTTTTTTTGTTGTGAAAATATAAAGCTGATAAAGAAGTAGGTACGTAATTTTGGACGGTTTATTGCTAGTTTTAAAAATAAAATAAAAATGACTAACTTTCCAACAATGGCGCTGCTACACCTCACCGCAGGATTAAGAAAACGTTATTAAGACTTGTAAAGAGAGGTATAATTATTTAGGGATTTAATTGAATGAGATTTATTTCCCCGATAGTGTCGAAGCCTCCTCCAGCGAACGCCTCCCCGACAATGGAGCCCGGAACAATAAACTAAACCCGCCGCAGCCCTCCACAGCCCTCCGCGGAGACAATGAGCAACACGTTCGGGAAACTCGGATAAATAAACAAAAGAATTCTTCGGTTCGGAACGCGGATTCCAATTATGCATTTTTACACCACCACTGCCTTTGACGCGTGGCCTACTTGTGGCTGGTACACCATTTTTTATTATTTACGTACATGACAAATATTCATTTCTTAACGTTACAAAATAATATAAAGAAATTTGTAATTAACTTCGTTTATGACTACTTCAATACATTAATTAAAACCAACTGAGTTTCAGAAAATGTGTGTCTATTTATTTTGAACATTATTATAATACGAACAATAAAAACGGCTTCATGAGAATTTTCATTGAGAATTCCAAACATCTGGATAAATATCTTAGATATATACATTCATTCATAAAATTATATTTCTGTTAATAAAATTCTCGTATAATAAACACATGCATAAAGCCGGCTAACAAACAAAGAAATAAGATACAGTTAATCGTGACGTCATCAATATTTAGTACCTACTAAGATAAGGACCTATTAAGCTCACTTTAATTTTGGCTCTTGCTTGAAACGGTCGAGTTTACTCGTCAGTTTAAGGCAGGATTCAAAACGAATAATGTTATTTATTCGCAACTACAGGAGTATAAATGATCTTTTCAGGAAAGGTTCCATTAGAAAATAATTCTTTATATGCATAATTTTAGTTCCTAAGATTATTATTGGAAACATGTCAAACCCCGAGTGCAAGACTATCACCATCTTTTTAAAATATGCACTCTGAGATAATGGGGCTTAACGTTTTTTCTTCCCCTAATTTATATAGCACTGCAAGCAGTGACACTTTTACATATCAACATGACAAAATGTCTTTGTTTTCATATTTCTTATAACAAAACAACCACATTTTAAAAGGGATATTATTGAACTTAATTTGAATAAAAATTCAAATAATTGCAAATGTATCACTTTTCAGTGTAAAAAAATGGTGTCATACAAAGATGATATTTTGGTACGCAGGAGAATTTATGGTGTACAAAAATATGACATTCTTAACTCAAAACTTTTTTTTGGAAAGGTGAGGGATGTGATGTATTATATAGAACTGTGGTTAAATTTAGTTGATTAATTTTACAAGCCATATTATTTCTAACAATTACGCCAACATTTTTGATATCTAAACTAGATCAATAAAAAATTACAGAATGTAAAATCAAATTTCTTAAAATAATTCTAAGTTAATTAGAACGGTCACATCTCAGATGTTCTTGTACTCTTATGTTAAGATTTCGACCATCGTTCAATATTCAAAGGCTTACCGACTATATTTTTGATCATCAGATTGTTAAATTTGCCACCTTTATCTTTTGTATTATTTGAATATTAATGATTACCAGACACTTATCATCGCGGATCATTTCTTTCGGCAGGCGTTTTGAAGTCTATAAATATTCATGCCATTTAGGTTTATATTTTAACGTTTTCGTTATACATTTTTTTGTATTTGTTTTATCTGTTAACTGCCAAAATCCCCCGAACTCAAGTGTCATAATATCCAAATCTCCTATCTGGCGGTTGCTGGCTTATACTCTAACAGGGTAGCCAAAAATGTCACGAGTAGTGGTTAGATAAATAGAAATAGCGCGTTATACCTACATTTTTGTATTATTTTCCGTCTTTAACAATCACAATGGTACTACTTGAAGAGAGAGAGAGAGAGAGAGAGAGAGAGAGAGAGAGAGAGAGAGAGAGAGAGAGAGAGAGAGAGAGAGAGAGAGAGAGAGAGAGAGACAGAGAAGTCACAGTCGGCATAACGCTTTTTCCTTACGTGACGATTTCTACCAGTCTACTTCCAGTGCAAGCCGCGTTAAGGAACTTTGTTCTTATAATTAGTTTATTATTGCAAGACACGGTTGGCCATTTAAGTATCAAAATTACGAAATTCGTACATGTATTAGGTACAAGAACCCAAGAAGATGACCATTAATTATGCTCTTTAATATAGCAACGCCAGGTCAAATCAAAATCTAGGATATTTATTTTATTTGCTGTTAATATATTTATGCTTTTATATATTAATGTATATTTTTGATAAATCGAAGATCTATACAGGTAGCTCTCTGTTGACGATCATCCATTTACAATAATGCCGCGATTTTGGTCTTCACTGATCTTCCATTTACAATAATGCCGAGCCTGTTTGCTGCGTTTCTGTTAAAACATCAACATTAGAATTTTTCTAATGTTCACATTCAAAAGAGGAGAAAGAAAGCGAAAAAAAAATCACCAAAGAAAAGTTTTGAAAAGGGCCAATGGAGAAGGTATTTATTTATTCAACCATTGAGACCTTGATCGATGGTGGACTGAGATTAACAATGATCGGGAATAAATTGCGAAAAAGGAGTTATAAAACATTAATAAAGGAAAACTAATAAATAAGATTAAGGCCATTAAAAATTAATTGTTTTTTGAAAAATACAGAGGATTTTCGAAACTATAATTTTCAATATTTGTAGAAATTTTGTGGTATTTATTTTTTACACTTCTCACACGAACGTGGTACTCCGGTACTTTATTAGCTGTTGGTTAATCACTCGTTTATCACGCGCATTTATAAAAAAATATTTTTTTCTAGAATGTTTCCGCATACTTCGCGTTTACTATTGATTTACTAATTATTACAGATCTGCGTGAAGCCGCGCAATCACTCGATTTTTTGTAGTTCCTGTCGATTTCAGCTCTTCATTTCGTGACAATATAATTGAGAGAAAAAATACAGAGAGAAGTTCATATAGATATGGGATTGACAAAAAATACAATGTTATAATAATCGTTTAAAATTCTAAAAAAATATCGATGTCAGCTTTTATGATTCTGTAAAAAAAGCACGAGGGAAGTAATGTTGCCATTATATTTCTCGGTTTGAGGACGTAAGGCGGTGAGAGGCACCCGAATGGCAATGCTGTTAGCAAACTACACGCTTTCTTAAATAGCTATTTTTTCATTTAAACATAGAATACTTTATGTAAATGTTCCCAAAATTGCGTTAAAAACAGAATTTAGAAATAGAACCATCTTTTGAAAAATTTGGGATATTTTTTTGAAGATTCGCTGGTGAACTGTTATCATAATTGTAAAGCCAAAGTTCGTTTTGTTAAGCAGAAAAAACTCTTGAACGGTGTGCTCTGGCACTGTTTTATACAGTTTATTTTATCTGAAATTTCTAGGTTAACATGTCTATTTTTAGTTCACAACATCATTTCCAGCCACCATGACATATGAAATTTTATTTATTGATTTTTTTAAATTTATGTTTAACACTTAATAAACAACGGAAAAAATAAAGATACAAAGAAAAAAATATGACAGTAATATAGTGAATATGTAATCCCTGATTTCGAAAATGCTTTTGATAATTGACAATAAAATACTCAATAAAATTCATGATTAGTGTGGCATAAAGCATAAATAATATTAAATTTTACAATAAGAAAAAATATACAAAAATAATAATTTGAATATGCTGTTAACCATTTGATTTGTATATTTTTTTTTTCTTGAAAGAAGAAAATTATTTTCAGCGTTTTACAGCGAAGTATGAAATTATTGTATACGAAAAGGCGAATTTCGGGTGAAGCCAGATAGTAAAGTAAATATATTATGATAACGTTGTTACGGTTTTGTAAACATCAACAAGAAAGAAAAGTGTGAGAAGATGTATATTCTATGTAGGGGTGGTGTGATATGCGTGTCAGAAACATGTAACAAGTTTTTTGTGATTATGTTATTTTACCGCAGGTTACAAAATAAAGATATCATTCCGCCAGATATTTCTGGTTGCTGCAAAATCAACGAAGGAATGTTTAACACACCCGCTTTCATGACTGTCGGATGGTAATAGAATTTTTTCAAGTCCATTCTGTTGTGGGTCGTTCTTTATTGTAGTCAATATCACCTTGGCCCTGAATATGGCCTCGGAAATGTGAAACGAAACGTTAGCCACGATAAAAATAGACCTACGGCTTCAACAAACAAAAACAAAACAATCAATTAATAAAAATGAGAACTACATAATAAGGTCGATATATTCACGGAAACATAGAGGGTTGCTATAGCTTAGTGGTCAGAGCACCGGCCCCGGAAAGTGACCTGGGTTCGAATCCCAGTAGTAACCTAATATTTTTTCGTGAATTAGATTTTTCTGTATGTCTTTCTAATTGTTTTTTTTTATTTTATTTATTTAAAAAAATCCTTGTTTACAAATAAATACTAATTTAACAATAAAACATAAGATAAAACATAAGATAAATTACACATTTTTTTGTTTTGTTTAATTTGTGGATTATGCCACTCTACTAGGCTACGCCTGTCCCAGAGTGGCGTTATAGAATACAATTATAATATTTTTTCGAGTTCGTCAGTAGTATTTATTTTCATAAGGTAGTTATTATGTATCTACAGAGTATCAAGTGAAATGTTAGTGAAAGTTGAGTTAGTCATAAGTCCAAGTGTAAATATGTGTAGAATAATTGTTTAATGTAAGAAGGGTTAAAGTTTTGTTTAAGATTATTTTTTATTTTCCTTAATTAATTTATTTATTTATATAGGTATATATTTTTATTTGAAGACATTATTATACAATTACAGTAAGTAAATTTTCAGTTGCTCTTCTACCTTTGGAGGTAAGCCAGTTGTTTGCTAAAGCTTTTATTTTATTAATTGAGTATATTCTGATTTCCGGGAAGTCTGTTTTAAATATGTTAAATATTTTAGGCCCTATGTATGAGTAATTTTTCTGTCCGTGTGTTGTCTTAGTTTTTGGTATTTCGTCAAGGTTTCGTAATGCTTGTCTAGTATTATGTGAATTATTATTTAATTGATTAATTAATTTGATTTTAAAAACAAAACAAACTATCGTCAGTGTTTATTTAATTCATAACATTCTTCACAACGCTCGCAATGCCAAACTGCCCCATCTCATGAAATGAGGAATTCATTTACACCTATTGGTTATGATTCCGAGTGTACGTGGATTTTAATATTTAGTTGTAATTCATAACTAAATCAATGAAATCCTTAGGATTCATGAAGAGAACGGCCAAAGATATTAAATTCAAACATGGTATTGATATTGTATACTCGTAATGCTCTGGTGAGAAGCCAGCTTTTAAATATATGGTCTTTCTCACTAATACAGTCTCCCTGTTATAACAAACCTTTCTATTAATAAAGATGCTTTCATTGAATACGTATCAAATCAATATTTGTATATACAACAAAATAAGCTGAATAATATAAAAGAGAAATATATTAAGTTGCTGGTTTGGAATGAGGATTGAACCCGCGACCTCTAAATAATAAGGCAGGTGTCTTAACCACTAAACCAATAAGCTCTATTGTGCATTAAGAAAATCTATTAAAAATTCTTACGATTCAACATTAAATTTAACTCGCTCATGAAAGAACTATTGATGATTTTTTTTTTTAAATTAAATATTTTATACTTTACTACTAGAATTTTGAGAGTGACAGAACCTCTCATCGCAGGTTAAGTATTAAATAATAAATACTTCACCTGTCGATGTCTGTCACTCGCGAAACTTGAATGGTAAAATATATAATATTTAATTAAACTCAAGTAGAGAAAAGTCAGATATATTCCATCCACTTAAATCATCAATACTTTAACCTTTTTTTAATAGAAGAATTTTTATGGGCTTAATACTCCAATACAAAATCCTTAATTCCTATAAATAAATCAATCGACAGTGTTGCTGACGTACTTCTCAGGGTCCCCATGTCAACGTATTCCATAAATATTTCTACTACGAAAATTTAGAGCAAACTACCACATTCACTCACCGTTGCATTTTCATGAAAGTTAAATTAAGAAAAATTTGCAGTTGACTTTCAGATATTAAAAGTATGATTTAAACTGAATTTTATGTCCGTAACTCGTTGGAATTATACCAACAAGACTAATGATCTTCAGAAGATTCTGAGTGGCCGTGAAAACCTAAGAACATTCTTAAGGCTAATGATGACTAGCCGCTGATGAGGACCGACCCCAGGGTGTGACAGGTCAATCAGCGCACGGCGAGGGTCGTTATTAATTATTTTTATGTCCCGTGATTTTTCACAGGTTTACGGCTAGTATATTATATTATTCTATTCGCTCCGTACCAAAAATCTTAACCATCAAAATAATGTTTTGGTTCATGGTACTTTGTACCGAATAAATAATTAAATAACATTTTTAAATTATTCAGAGGCTTTAAATTATAGTTTACGATTTGAAATTAGTCAATTTAAAAGCCGAAAGCTGGTGACTCAGTGAATAGCTGACATCCTTTCTGCAAGTTTCACTTACCATTACATGAGCATAATACAGCTCAAACAAGATCAACTTCTAAGCACGCGCTCGTGACAAAGTTATTAAGCTTTTGAGCTTTCATATTTAATATAGAAACGTACAATCCGCGAACAAACATCTGATGAAGAGAACCAATTAAAGAAGAAGGAGAAATTATTTATATAATTTAAACTAAGTTCTTCAATTTTCTGTTAAAGACAAAACAAGGAAATAAACATACGTGATCACGGAAAGTTGTAAATTTAATTCCAAACTAATTTCCGCTACGCATATTCATCTATGTATGCGCATCTATTACTTGTATACATTATATATATGCAAAGGAAATCTATAAATTTCTGTTCTCTTAACAATCCTACACTTTTTGACCGATCTATACTAACAACAGTGGTCACTTTTATACGCGAAACGGCTGTTCAGAATTTTCTGGTTTGTATTTTCTGCCGATGATATTATGCCGTGTTTTAACTATATTTCTGACCGACGTTTCAACGTAGTATTGCAAGCCAATACTTAACCACAACATCAACACTCACAACACATCAGCCTCTCATCTCACACCTGATGATGGATCCTGCAAATAATCCTGAATTCCTTAAAACATTGGTGTGGTGACACATTTACTTATGTTACATTAAATATCTATTTATTTTCTACGTAACTGCACACTTCGATCGATTTTTACCGAATTTTTACGCTTATTCTTCAGAACTAGCAAAAACATGGACAAACCTATATCTTCTCCTTTCCACCGTTATATAAACTTTTTTTCACATACATTTAATGTGCAAGTTTTCTCAGTTGCACTCTAGGGCTTTCCTTGCCTGGGAATCTTGCGCATAAATCGTTACTCTTTATGATGTGCGCAAAACGATGAATTCTTCCAAACTACCTGCTATTTTAAATTATAAGTAATAAGTAGGGAATTCTGGGTACGCTCTCCGAGTGGAAAATAAAATAAGCTGAAATACTTGTATAGTCGTGTAATCTCATCACATCGCGAAATCTTGGAAGAAACTGAAATACACGTATCCATTGTATCGAGGAAAACACCGTGGTCAGTTTATATTAAGCCCCGACGAAATGTTCCAATTACGGTTATGCATTTCGTTTTATTAGCGAAATCTCGGTTTGAAATTCCATCCGTCGGGTTCGTTCCGGGAATAAATATCTAATATTGTACAGCAATAAGGGTAAAAATTGGCTATTTTCCGTAATAGCTTTATGTTCCAAAATTTGTTCGAGAACAGCCGAGGGCGAGGAAAGTAATTTGCGGAGACGATCAAATAAAAATAAGATTACACGTTGTTCCCCGGCGGGAGAATATGAAGTAGTAGCGCGCCGAATTCCTCCCAACACTTTATTATATTCAAATGATGTCGTAAAAGATTTAAAAAAGCATTTCAAGCAAAAAAAAATCGTTTCGGTAAAGCTTTTCTTACCGCCAATTAAAATATCTGACGCTCGTTAGCTCTCTTTCTCAATTAAAGCGCCGCGGCCCGCGGGGCACATTTCACCAACATCTCCTAACTTCGGGCACATTTTTCCTTTTTTATCAATTTCAAAGGAGCGGGTGAATACAAACTTTAGCCAACCCTATTATACCTTGGCCGTATTACAAGGTACACTTAGTTTTGGTGTAAAACCGCATGTTTACAGGCTTGTTTCATACGAACTTACCAAACTCTTATCCCACCGCGACTCGAATATGCTATGCATCCAGCATATGGAATCTTTACTATAATGTACATATTGAAATTTGAAAAAATATAAAGGGAATACATAAGAACGCTTAGATTTAGGTTGCACATTTCGCAGCAGCACTGTGCAGATTCATTAAAATATTTTAATTTTAAAAACAGACAGACGCAGAGCTCTCGCCATTTTCAACTTGTATAATATCTGTCAAAACCAATTATCCACCCCTATTATCGCTTCTTATTAATATTCACATCTCAGCAAGAGCTACTAGAACACACCAACATTTCCACAGTCCTGTTGCTCGCACCAACTCCGGTGGGAAGTGGGAGCTTACTACTTGTTCACCGTAATATGAACTAAGAATACAATGAATATTATTCTGCATCGCAACATTTACGTGTGTAGTCAGGATTTAAAAAAAACGATTTTTTTTGCATTTTCTTAAAGTAAAATGTTTCAAAAATATTCTGTGAAAATATAAACTCGATATGGTTATTGGTTTTAAAGATATCTAACGATAACTGTAGAGCCTTCTACTGCCGTCTGCACTGACACGCGCACAGCAGTAGAGAAGGGCCCGACTGACTGACGGCGCGTCTGCTACGCAACGGGGTTTTTACCTGAGTAATTCTAAGAATAATATATGACATTTATTTTATAGTTCTACTTTTAAACTTAAGATCCATTAGGCTAACTGTAATTTGATTTTGTGTTAGTATTTCAGGGGCAGTGAAACCGAGCAGTCGATAGGTAGTTGTGCGTGTATTATAATCATTTTCAAAAATTTATATTGAGACGTCATGGAGGTATGCAAGGAATATTAATGATTGCCAATGCAATAGGATTAAACTGTGAGCCTAATGCACACCGATATGCTGAAAAACTAGATATAGAGCGCATAAAGTTTGCTGACCAACTTGCAAATCAGGTCACTCGAGAAGGTAGAATAAGACGTAGACAAAAACAAATCGACATCTTAGAGGCTTACACTTCGGCAGAATATCTATTATGTGTACCTACCAGAAATAAATGATTCTACGTAAACAATTTTTTAAATTGTATTTGTATTAATTATTTATTTTAAATGCGTTTTTCTCAAAACAACGTTTTCAAAAACGGTATCCACGATATTTTAAAAACTACTCGACAGATTTAAATGAAATTTAAACATCATAATTAAGGTATTAAAATCTCGTGCTTAATTGAATGATTTCTTTGACTTGAAATTTTTTTTAAATAAATAATAAGTGAGTGATTTTTTCCCTCAGAATTCTTAACTAAGCTCTCAAAGACCGCCATTTTGCTAAATTTGAAAAAAAATAAAAAAACTTCGATCAAGCAAAAGATAAACAATTGAAACACTTTCTTTTTTCATTAAAATTAACCACTAAGGCCCGGTTGTTTCAAGCTGGATCAAAGTAAGCGTTCGCATACAAAGTAAGCATAGATTTTTGTGTTCTCCACCAATCAGACAATCCGTTTTCCTAAATATCTATGCTTTAAACGAACGCTTACTTTAACCCAACTTGGAACAACCGGCCCTAAGAAATACTGATGGACAGTATTAATAATTTTATTTGAAATTTTCGGTTTCGTTACATGAAATATAGTGTAAAATTTTGGTATTATGTATAGAATAAAAACATGACTGCATCTCTCGAAACTGTACAGGGTGTCTCATAGCTAGTAGCAAAAACTGTACAGGTAGATTCCTGCCTTAATAATGAGTCGAAAAACGTATAAGCAACCGTGACTAATATCAATAGTTATGGAGATATGCAATATCAAAGTTTGCATTTTTTCCAGTACTGTGTTCCAGTGTGTCAAAACAGATTACAGTAACTTATATATCAATTATTAAAAATTTAATCACTTCGATTATTAAAAATTTATTTAAAATTTTTGATTTTTATCATTTTATTGTACTTGTATTAAAGCTAATGAATTTTTCATAATCAATTTAAGATACTATAACAATAGTTTAACCTTTTGCATAAAATAAGTCAAAAATATTGGAAAAAATGCAAAAACTTTGATATTTTTAAAATCTCCATTACTATTCATTTGGTCATGGTTGCTTGAACATTTTCGACTCATTGTCAAGGCAGAAATCCACCTGTGAAGGTTTTGATCCTAGCCATGAGACGTCCTGTATATTAGTGACAAAATATTTCAACGTGTGTATAAAAAAAATATTTTTCGTTTAAGTTAAAAGAAGTTGATAAAGCGTTGACACTCAGCCTGATATCAACCATGGTAAAATAAAATAAAATAAATATGTGCATATAAAAATATAATAACATTTTCTTACATGCATTATGTGGTAATATTTTCTATTTTCTTAGTTCCGCCTGACACGATAGTGAGAAAATAAATGCAGGCATGGTGGGGTTAATGTAAAAATAATTATTTATACAAGAAAAAAGATAAATAGCGTATTTTGTTCTTAAGTATCAATAAAGATGGTTATTACCATTGACGGCCTGTTGTGGCAGGCGGGGCTCGCCGAAATACTATAAATATGATTTACATCCCTACCGCCCTGCTGCGGCCCTGCCTCAGCCCAGTCGTTTATTTCTCCTTTAAATTTTATTGAGGCCCCTGGCCCTCAAACCGGATACGAGAAGGCTTACGCGCCGGCATGTTTTTTTGCCACCGGAAGAGCCATAGAGCATGAAAGCTCCCAAATTTATTGTTCGCGCTAACGGCGAGGGGTGCTATTGACGTTTAGAATTCAAATTTTTGTTTATTGCGATTGAAATGTATCCCCGCTTCAGCGATGGCGGAGTGACGGCCGATTTACGATTTCGGCTTTGTTTGACGATTGCACTCGGAAACTCGAAATGTAACAAAAAGAGAAAGATATAATATGTACATATTTACCAATATTTTCCGACTAATTTTTCTAACCGGTTACGACTGCAGACTTTAGTTGGGTTTTTTTGTTGAGTGAGATTTTGGTCAAATTTTGCATCGTTTCTCTTTAGGATCCTTCAAAGTTCTGAAATAAATTCCTCTTTCCTTTCATCATCTCAGCTTCTCGCTAGAATACATATCATAAATTCCAAATTAAAATAAACGCAATCCATTTCAAATTTTGAATTTGTACTCTTCATGACCTTGAACGATGTGGTAATATCTCCCTCTCTGAATCAAATTGCATACATAATTATTATTTAGAGCCCAGGAAAAGCCACTATTTTATATCATAACTAAATATTTATCTAGCGCAACGTCGGATATGGACTGCCAGTATTTGATAAAACATGTAATAATAAAAAGGCGAACGAGAGGAGTATTACTAAAATAGAAGCACGAATAGAGTAAGGTAGAAGCATTGGGTTCAGTTCCAGGTGAGTTCATAATATATTTATGTGATTTCTCAGGCGTAGATATTTTCGTGATGTGTTTCATTACAGTAATTGAGCCTCGTGCCTTATTATTTTATAAAATGTAAGCATGAACGTTTACTGAAGAATTGATAAGGCGACTTGAGGTATCCGAGTTGTGGATCTACAGAAGAGTATTCAAAATACGCTGGATAAACAGTGTTACGAATAGATATATTATGGTTCGGATGAATAAAGAAAAATAAGTAATTAAAACAATAAAAATCCGAAAACATTACAACCAGAGAAGTTTGAAATTTTGCATCTCATAATGCAGAAAAGATTGCGGAAGTTGGGGCTCTGGAAGAAGGAGATCTTCATGGTTTAAAAACCTGAGAAAAAACAATGGTTTGGCCAGTCTTATATTTTGTATCTGTAAAATACGGGTATATATAATATCTTACATAAATATACGTACTCCAAATGGATAAAAAATGAAAATTATAATGCATGTATATGGAAATTATATTTTTTCCGTCCAAGCTAAATTTTCTTCAGGCATCTAAATCTCAATCTGTGTGTGAAAATAAAAAGGAAAATCATCGAATATCATAATTTTACATGAAAGTACAGTGTCATTTTCAGTTTAATGACTCATTTTTTTGTATCATAATTGTATTGACTGGTTCTTTAATATTTATGTCCTTTATAATAAGAATTATATATTCGTCTTGCTTTTCTTTTAATGAACGGAATTGATTAAAAGATTACAGGTTCCATCTCCGACATTTCTATGACTAAATTTAGTATCGTTTAAAGACTGTTGGCTACTGCCGGTACAATAAAGTACACTGATACACTGCATTTCGTAATCAAATGCCGTCACACGTTTTGTAGACTGCTTTCAATTCAGAGCTTTCCCCCCGTCCCGTACACCGCACCAAAAGTTGGCGCCTTGAAGGCTGTAGCGCTTGGTACTACTGTCGCAAAACCTTAAACCACTTACTTTATTATTCTTTCACTTAAATCTTGTTGACATATCACGAAAACATACTGAAGTAACGCAAATAAAGATGTACATTATATTCTAGACCAAATCGCAGCACTTAGGGACTTTTATGTATGTTGAAAAGTGGAATGAAATTAGATGTAGGTAAAATTTATATACATTTATATTCGTTGATATAGAAATTTATCGTGTTAATAATATTTGACAATCAAATTATGGCTCCTCACTATAACCTTTTAAATAATTATTATCAGTAGTTGCCTTCCAAACCGTTAATTGATTATTTTTGATATATCCAGTACATTAATTATCTGAATACTGATTATTTATTTACACCTACGATAAAAGTTGAAATGTTATAAGATTTTTAATGACTATGGCAAATGGACACAATTTGTCATAGTTAGAGTGGACACCCTACATAAAATTATTCATGAAGACTTTATTGTTAACTGCATTTGCACAATACTCAACTGCAGAAAACAGGACTTTATTTATTTATTTGCTCTTTGAACTATATTTTTTCACTATTTCATATACGCACATATACAAATATTTTTTTAACTCATTTTCTTTTTTAATTTCGCTATTGATTTTGTACTCATTAATATCTACTTGTTTTTTCCATACATATTTTATATTTATATCTACAATTGATTGATTAATTTTATATAGTATTTTGATCTCATTCTATTTTAAGCTACTCATCTCGACACAGGTTAATTAATGCTTGTGACATGTGACTTTTCTTTAAACTAACTGTATTATTATTATTAAGTTGAGAATACAATATTATGTATTAAGTTTAGGATAAATCAAAAAAAAAAGTTGGCGAAAAGTAATTTTTTTAAACGTTAATTTAATAAAAGGATTCCTATAACAGATTTAACCTATGTATTGTCTGCATTTCTTATAGTGTTTTAAGCTTATTAAAATAATGTAAACCACTAATATTGGACTATGAATGTTGTTAGAGTTGTATTTACGAGTATTATTTTGAATTTTCAAGCTCGATTGATTTACATTATTTTACTATTTTACTGCATCTCACATATAGTCAGTTAAAACATTCTTTTGTAAGTAAATTTGAAAAAAAATTATTTCAGCATATCGAATCGCAGTGAAGATTGCTTTTAAAATGCATATTAAGCTAAGGAAATGACATATTAGACCTTTAAGATTTGTATAACTTCATACTTTGTATAACTTCATACTAATGAGACTTCTTGAATCAAGAATGCACATTATCATTCTCACGCTATTATTTTACTCCCTGTGCCTCTATTTAATGACTCTGGAGCCGGAAACTTAAGAATTTAGTTTTTGGCAATAAATACAGTTCGAATAATGCTTGCTTGATTCATTGCGGGAGATCAATAAACCAATGAAGAAGCCAATTCCTATGCATTGAAATTCCAAATCATTTTATGTACATACGACAGAGGAATTTGAAAGTCATATCAGAAAGGTGGCAAGTAGATAGTCTTCCGGAATGTACAGTCAGAATGATGGCAAAGGAAAATATTAGTTTAGACTTCATCTTGTTTACGTTTGTGGTGCGACGTGCATTCACGGTATAAAACATTCGATTATATTATTCATGAAATGTTCCAAGCAGCAGCCTTTGAACGAGGGCTTTTAGGTTCTTATGAAAATGGGTTCAAAGTACAGATCAATAAAATTCTAAAATACATAAACATTTTAGGCGAGGATCAATTTTTAGCTGTAAAATGATTTCGTGAGCAGTATTAAATTTAAAAAACTCTATTATCACACATATGAAATTAAAATAACTTGTTCTTTAGTTCTACATTAAAAATTTTATGAGACGCGATTCGCCTTATTAGATATTATTATCAATCTTGATAGATAGTGCCTCAGATCTATAATATAGAACTAAAAAAGTTGTTTTTAATTCCATTTGAATAATAAATAAAATATGTGTTTAATATAAATTGCAGACGACGATGGGTGAAAGAAGTCATTATATTGTCTAGTTATTATCTAATGTCTTATATTATACTTCTACTATATCAATTTTAAAATATACAGGTCAGAACATTAAATACAAAATTGATTTATTTGCTACCGTGAAGAACCTGTGTAAGTTTAAATTGTCAAGTTGTAGTGAATGTATTAAAAATTTGATTTACGTTATTTATTTTGGAAAATCATTATTGTATGTCTTACAAAACCATCAGAATTATACTGTCAGGCGAAAGATATGTTTAAGAGTATTAAAAAGCACGGCATGGTATCACCAAGTTATAAATAATTATAATGGATCAGCATCACTGAAGATGTTGTTCCCGTCTTCAATCTGTATACGGAAATATTTAAGAGTAAACATACGAATATGCGCAGAATAAGTAGATGGCTCGGTGCGCTGTTCATTGTACGATGACGACGGAGGCGGGCAGCGGGCATTTGAAGGTTAATTACGAGTCATTGTATGAAAAAAGGCACATTGCCAGACAAGGAATAGATAGATAGGCACCCAGAGTTCGGCGGTGGAGACCATGGAACATGAAAAGAGGAAGAGGCGGCCTCAGAAAAGGTGGGCCAATGATTTTAATATACCTAGGGTAATAATACGGGTAGGGGTGGATAAGAAAATCCCAAATAAGATATGATTGGAGAGCATTAGGAGAGGCCTATATCCGGCAGTGGAAAGATGGCTGAGGAAGAAAGAGAAGTTATAAAAAGATAGTAGTAGCTATCTGAGAGAAATATGAACTGCGAATTAATGCATATGTGTGAATTACAAATGCTTTAAACATAGGTATTAGTCAAACCATGTGTCTAGGAATCATACCGGATTCAAATAATGATCGTTTTGACGTGAATTTTGACATTAAAATCGGGTAGGTAAGAGATTGCATGTTTAAATATCTGAACTTTATGGCAATATTTCAAATTTTAAACGCTTATTTCTCAGAAAGTAGGTATGTGTAAAGTATGAGGAAAAGAGATGTATGATTTATTATAAGATCACACCAATACTACGCCCGGCACGAAAGGTTTATGTAAGCGGCATGAATTGGTGTACTCAGTCAATTTCAGGACGTCATGAACCAATCTGAACGAAACATGTGTTAATGTGTGTTACGGCCTACGCGGAAGCGATCAGATTAAACTTAGCGTGACCGAATCAAAACAAAAATGGGGAGAGTAAGGCTTACAGTTCCGGAGCATGCGTAGGGAAACAATGTTTGTACCCCTGAGTAGATCCCTTAAAAACGATAACGAGAGAGCAGTCGAAAATTCGCGTGTCATGTTGTATTATTTCGTTCCCGGGGGTGAATCGGATATGGAAATAACGCAGTCGCTTACTACCATAAATAAGAGCGCCCCATCAGTGGTACGCCATCTTCGTGCGTCTGCCGGCGCCGCCGAGGCGGAGGAGGTCGCCCCGGGCCAGCGGGGAGGCTGCGGGGCGAGCGGGGACTAAGAAATTGAATGATTTCAAATTTTCCCTTTTGAAAATTTTGAAGCGACTGTGTTACGTCTCATGGAATAATTATAATATAAAATGAAAATGTTTAGTTTAATTCGTGCGTTTGGTCAAACTGTAAGTGAGTAATACATATGCAAACGCTAAGAGATGCTGAATTAATTTTGCTTTACGCTTCTTCTCCAGTCGGTTATGTTATTATGGAGGTTCGCGATCTTCGGGTTGTTGCTTGCTTATGTTCACGACAATTTTACTCCACTTATCTCTGCAGCCCTAGATCGGATAATCGTTCCAATATTTTTGATCTAGCCGAGTTGGAGATCTGCCTCTTGTTCTTCCGACTTTTCAGCCACCAGCGTTTTCAAGTTATTATCATCAAAAAATTTATACATTGTCTCCGACAGATCTGGGACAATCTATCTCAAATCCATGTTTGTTAGAAAATCGCCTGTACGGCCCGATAAAATACACATTTTGCATTACTCGTTTTTTTTAATTTGTCCGTAAACCCCCTTCCTCTCCATTAACCTAAATAATCGTAACTCTAGGGTACGTAATTTTGATACACAATAATAATGAAACGTATATAAAACGCACGCAAAAATACAGACCTGGACCCAATCGAGGCAGGGTATCGTACGCATTCCTGTTCATAACATGCGGGTAGGTAATACGCTTCCCCCTTTCGCGTGCGCCGCGCTCAAAATCGCCTCAAAGTACAAGAGTGATGTTAAAGAAAGGTTGGCGTGTTTTCTCAACAGGTGTCACTTATTTTCCATGCTATGATTTTATGATAGAGCAAATTTGAATATTTTTGTACCACGGTTTCATGCGCCGCGCCGTCGGCGCCGTTTGACTCCCTCTGTGTATATTCGGTAAAACTACATTTTATCATCTTAGAGTCGAACGAGAACAAATTTTTGTTATTAACGTTATTAATCATAAAAGAGTACCATAAAGGAATTTTAGATTATTATGACAGGAGAAATCTACAACGAGAACTTTTTAAAATTTTCATTTGTCACTTTTTTATCAATTTGCACCCGGATATCTTCCGCCATAAAAAATATACTAAATAAATTAAGAAATTAACTTAAAATATCAATAATCAATTTAAAATATTCTAATTATTCGACTTTTTTGGTATATTGGTATATACTCATCTTCTTTAGTCCATCCAGAGTTCTAGAGTGTCCTGCTATAATAGATCATGTTAGTTCTATTTTATTAAAAATATAGGAAATTAAAAAAAAAATAGTGACTTAAGACGGTTTATGCAATGTGCAGCATGAGTTACATAAAAAATATGCGAAAATTATTGAAATATTTTGACAAAAAGATTCAAAGAAATGATTTTTTGTTTTGTTTTTAGTCTTCATTATCAGGAATCAATATATCGACGGCTCCTACGTATAATATCGTAACCCACAAATCGACGATTTTTAGTTTTTTGTGTATTTCATATGTATTTAATTATATCTTTATTTCCAAGAAAGAAAAAAAAAATGTTGCAATAAATAACGTTTTTTTCGGACGTATTTTATCGTATCTCAAACAATCACATATTTTTTACGAAGTATACTATCGTATGTAACACTTACGATAATTTGCGTTGGAAAATAACATAAGATAATTTTATCGTATGTAACACTTACGATAACATACGTTGGAAAATAACATAAGATAATTATCGTATGTAAAACTTACGATAATACGCGTGAGAAAATAACATAAGAAAATTATCGTATGTAACACTTACGTTATTTTACGTCACGTCTTTTCCGAAGTAAAATGTTGTAAGTCATTTATACGATATTTTACGTCGCGTCTTTTTCGAAGTTAAATGTTGTAAGTCATTTATACGATATTTTACGTCGCGTCTTTTCCGAAGTATAATATCGTATGTGCATTTCTACAAAAACCTTAAATAATTTCGACTTTTTTGTGATTATTTATGAAACTACAGTATAAAGTAAAATATTGAAACGAAATTTCAAAAAAATTGGACAATAATTAGATTTATACCGGACGAAAATATGTTCAAACCCTTCTCCTGTAAAATTGAATTTTGTGGGTTACGATATTATACGTAGGAGCCGTCGATATGTATTTTTTTAATAGAGACGCGAACACTGAATACGTGTCACATATCAAAATTCTTACTATTTCCCAACTAAGCTAAACGCTTATGCTATGAAAATAAGACTGACTTGCTGGTGTAGAGTGAAGTTCTAACCCGCGACGTTTTGATGACGAGGCAAGAGTCCTAACCACAAGACCAACAAGCTATTCTTTTATATAACTGGATATTCGTTTTTCTGTCTATATTCAATTCATAGTTACTTTTTAGGACCTCGCTCGAAATAGTGACATCTTCCATGCAATCAATATACATGTGTATAACATTGAATAGAATTGAAATTTTCTTTAGTAGCATTCTAGGATTCTGTATCGATTGCTAGTAATATGTGAAATAATGATTTTGATACATATTTATAAAAGTAATGATTTTCATTACAGCAATATAAAATTCTTGCATCTTTAAAAAATTTTTACAAATCGCTCTTTGAGGGCGAATTGCCCAAATATTTAAAGATTTGAGATGATATATTTCAGCCGCCAGTTAATCTATGAGAACAGCGCCATCTAGATAGAATAGCGTAACGTCTTTATAACGTTGATGATGGAAATTACGAAATAGAGAATTGTAGATTTTAATTAACGATTTATACCAATGACATTTGCAATATATAATAGTAATGGATGCACTTATTACTTTTAATTTTCATTAAATTCAAATATTTCAAAGTATTTTATTAAGAAACTATAAAATTTTTCATTTAATTAATTAAATTTATCAATTTTTGATTTAATTTTAAAAACGCTATTGGGTAGAAAGTTACGGACAGAAATAAAAAAAAAAAATTATTGAGGATTAGAATACTTTGTTCCGATGTTGAATTTGGTGAATTGCTTGATTCTAGTATCAGAAATATATATGTGTATTTCCTTTGATATATTCCTCAATGATGCACTGCGTGTTGATACGACAGCATGTATGCATTCGATTGGCTCAGGGTCTGAGTGCTTGCACACTGGACCTACCTAGAAATTCCACGGTTGGAGGATCGCTGAACGCTATCATTTCTCGTTTTGAAGTTTTTTTAAAAATATATTTGCGTTGGGAGCGTGCTTTAAACTAAGGTCGATTTTTCACTCATGGCACTGTTCAGTCGGTCACTGGAAAATTTATTGAAAATTTATTGTTTAATTCTTTTATGGATAGGGAAAGAAGTAATATAAATCACGTAATAATAATGACGGTTGATTTTTAATTTTGTTTCATTGAAATAAAACAGTTACACGAAATTAGTCTATGTAAGAAGATAAAGGTAAAGAAATGGAGACAAATAACTTGTATCCGAGCATTTTTTAGAAACACAATATACGAGCAATAGAATAGAAGACAAAGAAAAAGGGCCCATAAAACGGAGACCACAGACCACACGGTGGAAGTCACCCAGAGGAAGACCAAAAAAACTCCTGGATACCTCAATGCTTCAAAATACTTCAGAAAAACGGCCTAGATAAAAGCGACACCCAGAACCGAAGAAGGTATAGCCTGAGAACGAGAAGAGCTGACCCTAACGATAAGATGAAAGAGAATATTAAGACAAGGTTAAATGAGATATTTTAGACAACTTAAGGTAAAAGTTATCAAAATACTGTGTCGTAATAACGTCGCTGTATATATAATAAAGCCAATGTGCCGTTTAGTACATTTTGAGATGAACGAATCAATTTGTCAATTTTTCATAAAAATAATGGAAATATACTTAAAAAAACATTGCCGTTCATCAAGAAAGTCTGCCTAGTAATTATTTAAAATATTTTTTATAAATCTAGTCTGTGCAATTATTTTTTAAAACAGTTTCATTCGTTTATCTCATAAGGTACTAAAACGGCACATAGGATTAATTTTATATACAGCGACGATATATAACTTGGTTTTTGAATAATGTTAATTGAATAAAAAACATATTATTGTCAGTGAACAAAACATTGTAAGCTTGGAATTTCTCGCTACAGGAAATTCCAAGCTTACAGGGTAGTCCTGAGTTAGTTATACTTGTTGGATTGTTGAAGAAAGTGTGTATTCGTGAAATATGTGATGGGGCATGGACATTTAAAAGCGACAAGAATGATGGGCAGTTAAATTGGTTTCGGCAGGTTGTACATGTATTAAAGATGTCGAATGCTGTTAGACTGTTCCTTAAACCTAAAATATTATAAAAAAAAAAATGAATAAAAACATACTAATTTGTATTAACCAACTGTATTAATAATAAATTAAACGATTCAATGTTTATATGTTGTATGTTATAAAAAATAGTATATTTATAAAAAATCGGAGGCTTATAAATTAATTTGTGATGATTTCCAACAGTTTATACAGGTAAAACTTTTGATATTAGAAGTAAGGTGCACTTAAGATATTTTAAAAAGCAATAACTATTCTGAATTTTTCTAATCGTCTCTTGGAAGCAAACCATTATTTTGATATTCACAAGGGTTTAGAAAATTTACGCATAAATATCATAACATAGGATTATCTACAGTTATATGTGTTATAAATTACAAAAAGTGTTAAAAGCAAATAAAATATTAAAAATAATCAAATACTTTTTGCAAATAGCTAGATAGGCACGTTGAAACCTGATGAGTGACAATTGACCACGAAACATGTTAATAATTAGGAATGTTCGCAGGTTTGAACGGCCGTTCAGAATCTTGTGGTTTATATTTTCTAGGGTATTATATCGTGTTTTTACGAGTTTCTGGTCAACGTTTCGGATTTCATTGCAGGGTACATGGTCAAGGCTGATTTATGCATATATCAGCAATGGGATCCAAAAAGTCGGCCAGAAAGTTTGTAAAAACACGGCATAATATCTTAAAAAACACAAACTAGAAGATGTTAATAATTCAATAAATAGTGATTTTGCACAAAGTGTTTTCTTTTTATTTATTTATGTTCTTACGATGGAATTGGTGAACTTGCATTGCGTAGAGTGATCAGTTAAACCATACTGCTCATACAGGTTGTAAGCCCTGGGCCATTGTATAAAAAGACTTGCATGCCCGTTTCTTACATTCATAGCTGTGAGACTTCTATAATAAATCTTAAATAATCATTCCACATAAATCCTATAAATGTGTTGTCCGAACATACAGTTAAAATATTAAACTTGTTCAGTGAATCGAAGTAGTTTTCCGGTAATTGAAATACACTTTATATTTTTTAGTTTCATTAATAAAATTAATATTTTCTCTTCTTCAGCAGCTCCAAGTGAGTTGGATATCTATGAACGTGGTTACAATATAGCGTCGCTTATCCCTTTGTGGTCCATTCCGCTGGAAACTCGTCTCGTACAAGTCTGTCTTGATATTATCCGCCCATCTCCATCTTGGTCTTCCCCTCGATCCTGTTGGCTTGTGGAGGAAGGCTTTGTGCATGTTACGAGACACGTCTATCCTCGCTTCATATCTTGCTCGCCCACAGAATTCTCTTTGCTTTCACTTCCATGTACAGTGAAGTGATTTGTATAGTTTCCTCGCCGCGTAGCACGTCAGTGAGGAACCTCATTAGCATTAAGACAATCCACATCTGAATGGCGAAAGTGTAGGTCCGATGCGAGAAATTTTCCTCGAAGAACACCCCCGGGTCTGTGGTGGGTCCCACTTCACTTCCTTAAGGATATCTGGGGCGATATATCGTTCTCGAAGTTCAGGGTTCCTTAACGTTTCACATTTATCCGTTAGGTTATCTCATCGGGCGATAAATCTTACGCAAGATATTTATTATTATTTATTTCTAAGACCTTTAATCTGTTTCCTTGGGTTTCAATGAGAGACACTCATATAGAGCGATCGGTTGAATCAATATTGTGTATAGTTGAATCTTTAAATTCTGCCAAAAAATCTTTTCAAAAAGCAATTTTTGTAATAATTATAAATATTGATCATAAATGTCACTATCCTGTTACTACGCGGTGTATCTGTTGCAAGCAAAGTGTAAATTTTGATAATTTAGTGTACAGTGTATACGTTTACTCATAGTTAGTGTACATCTTTGTAACTTATCCAACTACTGTGACAGCACATATGTGAGGTAAACTGATTTTAATGCTAAGGATCCAAAATGAATATGCTTTTGATAAAATGCTTCTAAAACATACAAACCTCTTTTAATAGCATTATTTACATTCATCAATAACACAGTGGTAGGATATGATGGTGGTTATAACGAGAAAAGTATAAATACACGAAAAATCGAAGGTCGAAAGTGCAACGAAGAAAATTTTATTGCATTAAGTTAATTATTAAAATCATAAAATGCTCTAATCAAATGCTAAAACTATAATATATAATTACAATACAAGATTTTGCTTTTATTCTACAGAAACGTATCATGTGACATAGAATAGTATGTTTTAAATTATACAAATGTATTAGATTTACGAACAGTTTAGCAAATCCTTTGTAAATCCATCCTGTATCATGATTTTTGTCCATGTATCTGATAATAATATTCCTCTCTTTATATTTTATTAAGTTAACAAATAATACTGAAACCTATCCAAAAATATTAATCTAACTAGATGCCACCCGTCAAAAAAGGACGGAACCTTGGTTCGCATCTTTGTTAAGCCCTAGTATATTTGTAGTATCTTTTTGGCGCTACACGGAGAGGCGGCCGTGGTAACATGCGTAAAACGGCCGGTTCGGGTTTGGTGGCCCGGGGTTCAAGCCCCATTTCCGGTCGTTTTTTAGCCGTGAATTCAAACGAAATTAAGGACGTTAAACAAAGTTACGGGGATAGACAGACGGACGGACGGACAGACAACGAAATTATTATGTTTGATTAATATTAACATTATATGTATATCAGAAGGGTGATATTATTCAATGCACATAAAGAGAAGTAGTTGTGATTTGAAAACCCGAACAAAAAAATTTATTGTTATATTTTCTCAGCTCGCACATATATAGCTGCAATACTTTTTTAAAAATCTGAAAATTTAATGATGCCATATCAACATTTTTCTTACAAAATAAAATAAAATGTATTAATTTGATGAAGTATGTACTTCAGTCCGCATTTTAGAATCGCAGGTAAGTATGCAGTAACCATGAAATTAGAAAATGGCGACCAAACATAGTATCGAAATGCAATTCTACCATCAATTTAATTCAGTACCTACATATAAAAGTCAAGCTTACCTTTTAGACACTTCTTAGAAATTCACGTATTCGAAAAGCCAAATTATTATTTTTTTCGAAAATAAAAAAAATAAAACAAGACTCCTCGCGTCCCAGTAGGTAGATAAGGAAATTATTTGTAAAGTTCCTCGTACTACTACTACTGCAGTACTAAAGTGGCTCATGTTATGGGGAGTATAATGTCCGTAAAAATGTTATAACATAGATCAATCTATACCTATAAAACTCAATGTCTGTCTGTCTGTCTATTCTCTATACAAATCCACCGTTTGTCCGATTCGATTCAAATTTTGCATACTTATGCCTTGGGACCCGGCGGGTAACATTAGCAACATTTCCCCCCTATTCTCATTCCCCTTCCCCTCCTCCTGACATATTTTTAATGCAAATCTGTACCGTTTGACCGATCGGACTCAAAATTTGGAAACTTATTCTTTAAGACTCGGCAAGTAACATACAATATATTTCCCCCCTATTCTCACACCTCTTCCCCTCCCCTGACATATTTTTGATGCAAATCTGTACTATAGAAATTTGTTCGCTCTATCTGTCAAACTGTCAAACGGTAATATCGGTCCATTATTTGCTTTTTCAGCTTCGCAAAACTTTAATACTTCATTGGCGCATGTTCTTGCACCATCCCGGACTGTTTTGGATGTTTTGGACATAATAATTGAGTGTATATTGGTAATCAAGATGGTAACACAGCTCGCGCTCAGAGACGAGAATGTGCTGAATGACAGGGCGAGGGGTTACCGGTTACCGCCGGGTGCGGGCGGGGCGGGTTTTAGTTCCAAACTCGCCGCACGCCAATTTATGTTGGGCAGGCAATAACATAGGCGATATTTCTCCCCTATTTTCATACCCCTTCCCCTTCCCCTGACATATTTTCGATGCAAATCTATACCGTTCGAATCAAATCATTGTTTCCCCCACAAATTTATTTTCAACTTAATCCTTAACCCGTGCAACGCCAGGTACGAACAGCTAGTGTACTATATAAAACATGTATCTACTGTATAAATATATATATATATATATTATGAAATATCGCTTTTTTGGTTTAAAAATTACAAGCACATTTCACTTCCATCTTTAAATGTTTGGGAAGGGCATTGAAGCATTTAACTTCTTGATCCTGTTTGGATAGCGTTATTTTCCCGACCGACCTCAGATTCTGCTGAAACAGCTCCTAACGATACAATTAATATTTGTGTATTTGCAGTAAGGCATATTTTAAGTACATTTTATTAACGCTTGAAAAATTTTACAATTGCGAATATATATATTATTTCTCAGCACTTTTACAATTTTTAATTACTACAATTAGTTTAATTTAATTTCGTAATTATTTATTTTATTTTAATTTATTCGATCCAGATATTTATAAATGTTAATGTTTTGTAAGTTATATACAGGGTTATTTGGAAAACATTAATAACCTCGCAGGACTATATTTCTGCTTTAATTATGAGTCGAAATTGTTCAAGCATCCATGACCTAATGTCAATAGTTATGGTGTTATACAATATCAATGTTAGCATTTTTTTTCAATATTTCTTATTTTACTTATTTTTTACAAAACTTTTATTACAGTAAATTATACTGATTACGAAAAATTCGTTCGTTTCAATACAAGTAAAATAAAATGATAAAAACCCTGCATATATTCCAATTGGAATATTATCCAATTGGTATTGGAAAGTTTTTATTATTTTATTTGACTTGTATTTGAGGGAATGAATTTTTCATATTTGATATAAGTTAATGTAATGAGAGTTTTACAAAAATTAAGTCAGAAATATTGAAAAAAAAATGCAAATTTTGATGTCGCATATCTCCATAACTATTGATATTAGGTCATGGTTGCTTGAACATTTCCAACTCACAATCAGGGCGTGAATGTAGTCGAGTGCGAGGTTATTAATTTGTTTAACGGGACCTTTTTTTAAGCGGGACCTTTTACGAGAAGGGATTATTTTTAAAAATTTTACTAGATTATTAAGGAAATTACTGGCTGCTCATGCTTACTGTTTAAGAGATGATAGTGATAAAACGCTGAGTGTTACTTATCTTATTAAATTTCTTGATAATGAAATATGTTAAAGGTTCTGAAAGGCATCATATCTTCTTCTATCACGTTAGGTTTTGGAACATCTTTTATAATTTTCCTAAGCAACTTGGCTGGACAAAACTTAATAATTCATGTAAAAAATATATTCGTTATTCTTATTTGCAAATCACATTAGCATATTAGTAAACTTTTTGAAATAATAATATAAGCATAGGCATGTGAAATTTTTTAAAACACGGAATTGCAGCACTGTTTCACTTACTGAATGAACAAAGAAAAAATATTACACAAAAGAAAGGATATATAAAATTGTTTGTTACCTTCTAGTTCCGGCAATCTCCACAACTTTACATCGAGTTCTACTCCACCAGGAGGGCTGAAGGGTCCAGTATGAAGAGGAAGCACTTCGGGCCCAACCCTCTTCAGGGAAGAGGAGAACCTTGAAATAAACAAACATTAATAGCACAACATTGAATTCGCTGTCGTCATAGCTGGATCGATGTAATCAGATTTTGAAATTTAAAGTAATTTTTTAAAAAATTTTATTGATTAAATTTTTATTCATAAAAATATATATGATATATAGGTAGGTATATGCAATACTTTCTCCTTTTACGAAATCATGAGGTTTAAAAGGAATTAATGAAATACTTAAAACCTATATTATAATTATTAAATTAAATATATTTACTGTTTAAGGGTTTTTTCTAGGTGTTCCATCATTCCTTGGTTTTCGTTTGATAAAATCAACGCTAAAATACGGACAAAAAATATCGATCAAGGAGAGATGAAAATATCTTCTGTTGGCCGTAAAAGTAAACGTTTATATTTCATAATAATATTAATCATCTCCGATAAACGAAATATTTTTTTAAATCTTTGTTTTTAAGAATAACTCACAGTTTTGTAGAAATTTCGTTTTGTAGTCATTTTAGAACATGATAATAAAAAGATATGTGGCGTCACCCAGCGCGTTTTACTCAAAGTTTTAATGATTCATGGCAATATTCAATTGTTAGCTAATTGGAAATACAATGATACACATATGTATAATTTACAAAAGACAATATAATTAATAAGTCTAAAATTTATCGCATTCTTAAAATTTTTAACATGGCAAAATTAGATAATCGCAGTCACAAAATCAAGAAATTCCAGGTTAGTATCCTGTCGGTAACCAAATATATTTTCGATTTTCTTTTGTGTATTTTCATTTTAATTCATCTAATTTGAACGAAATAAATTTTTTATTCGAGTTAATAAAAGATTATTCATTAGAATATTCACAAGGCTTTATATATATATATTTTAAATGGTTGAGGTTCGTAAAAATGTATTAAAAACTGATGCCACCTTTTATATAAGAAAAATAGATAATGATAAAAATAATAACTCTGTGAACTAAAACGTAAAATTTGATCATTTTGAGCGATTTTTAAACGAAATTTCAAGTTGGAATAAGGTGTTCTCGAAACGGGAAACGTCTGCATATGTGTTTATGATAAGTTTTGAGAGAGATGAGGAGATGGGATGAGCTGGAGCCTCGGGGTGATTACTTGGAAAACTTATTACTCGGAAGAGTTCGTGGAACACTTTGTAAGGATATTTTCTCCTCAAAATTTCGTATGAGAGAATTCGCTTTTGCTAAATAAAACTTATGTGTTTCTGTTTCAAATATAGACGTGGAAAATGCTCTCAGATATTATTTAATATTTGAAAAAAAATACATTTCCAGTATTAATTTAGAACATCAAAAACCAGCCGCTAAATAAGTAATACTTGATCATGAGTGTCGGTTAACAATTCAGTCGAGCAAGCTTTAAGCTTAGATACATATCCATTAGGTTTTAATTATTACATTACAACTTTTCAACTAATTTCTAGAAATAAAATTTCACCAATAAAAATGTTAAAATGATATCACTGAAGATGATAGAGGTTCATCTTAAATTCCTTTGATTCGTTAATAAAATAAGCTGAAGAAATTTTTTTCTCTGGATGTGTTAAGTATTTCTGAGTTGTTTACTAATTTTTGTAAATTAATTAAATAATAATAGTAAATTAATCAAATTTACGAATTCTGAATATAGATTTTATGTATGTATCCCTTAGTTCGGTAAATCTATTTAGCGAAAACTACTAACGCATGCTCCAAGGTATACTAATTTTATGTTTGGCACTCGTGGCTTGGGAATGTGTGAACTCATTCATTAATATTGCACTAGTTATTTCACCACTTTTATTCAAATATATATATTTTAAAACATACAGAAATACACACAAAACCTCTAAATTTGGAAAAATTATAATAAAATATATTTAAATTTAAAGCGCTTTGTAACCCGGTTTCAGCGGACACAATTTTTTTTATCAGATAAAAATTATTTTCAATATACAATTATCTTTTGTCTACAAATACGAAAAAATAGTTTCACGAAGAAAAGAGAAAATGATCATAAAAATCTGAAAATATCTAATCATTCATAGAATAGAACTGATTCCTAAATTTAGATATTATTTCGTGCTTGACATGTTTATTTTTAAAAATTCAAAATTATCTTATTAGAGATCAATATTATCACGTGTAAAATGGTTTTTATCATAAATAGGATCATTTTCTGTAAATAAAAAACCTTTGTGTTTTTTTCATTAACAGTCTAGTTTCAACCTTAATATTTTACCGGCGTCTTCAATTGTAGCAAAAGATACATCTTGCGTGAAGAAAACGATCAACGAAAACCAAATAGAAAATCTTTAAGACTCGTCTCCGACGAAATAACCGTCACGGAATAGGGTCGGCGACGGGGTCCCGCATCTAAGTAACTTTGTCGCAAACATTCGCGACTAACTCAAAATGTATCGAGTTTAGAGGGCGACAATACTCGACCGAAATTCGCAAGTTTACCCCATGTGAAAACGTAGTTTGCGAACTTCAGCTGGATGTTGGTTGGAGGGATATCGGAACAGAAAGAATTCTCGCTATATTGGTTGGCAATCATTTACCAGTATGTAAGGATTTCACCCTGCAAAATCCATAAAGAAAAAATGGCTTCATCACTTGATTGCTTTCAAATTTGCAGCTTCACCAGAAAAGTTGTAAAGTTTATGTTATTAAAAAGAATAAACTTAGTTTATACTACAAATAGATAATAGAATATAAAAAGGGTCGCTCAGATGTTTTGGGCATGTTGAGCGAATGAAAGAGAAAAGAATGGTAAGAATATATAATGCAAGTGTTGATGGCGTCAGAAAAAGAGGATAACCGCGAAAAACGTGGCATGACCAGATTAACCAGATACTGGAAAACGGTCCCGTTTGAAGCCTCAACAACCGGCAAGCTTGCGTGCGAAGATGTATGAATGTGGATAAGGCGAGAGTTGTATGTCAGGATAGAAGAGTATGGCGCTCTATCCTCTCTGCCTACCCCAACGGAGAAATGACGTGATGGTAAACGTAAGTAAATAAGTAATTTTTGAATTTGTTGAAAATAACATGTTTTTGAAAATACCAACATGTTTCCCGAAATAAGTTGATATTTTCTACAAATTCGTGGAGTAAACAAAATATATTCTTACGTTTTTTGAAGAATACACTTTATAAGTAAGTACACGTGATTATGAGAATCACGCAATCAATTCGGTTTCATTGAGGCATGTATCTTTGCTTATTCTAGTAACTAATTGGTATATAAGGTAATTGGGCAAGTTATTGAACATCAAAAACAAAAAATATAAAGAGTATGACGTAGAATTTCATCTATCAATAAAAGTATAAAAACTAAAAAATGACCATTTTGCAGAGAAAAGCACAAAAACAGGTTACTGTAAAATGTAACATATCTGGGGTACAAAAAAAATGCAGCAATAACAAATAACCGAGAGTAAATTAAGCATAACTAATAAAACATAAAAAGATATACATAATAGTTCAACATTAAAAACCGCACTTTTTTAATTCTGAATTAATTTCATTTCTAAATTATTATATTTGTATAGTATTCTGAGTAATCTGCCGCATGCATTCAACATCTCTGGTCAACGTTTCGTATCCCATTGCAAAATTTTAATGTCTCTTTTTACCTAGGATTTTCAACGAACGCGAAAATATGAGAAAATTCTTAATTATTTCATTTATTAATGAAACACTATACCCGAGTACGCAAAAAGAAAAATCGTTTTAATTTTTATGTAACAATAAATTTAATTTATGGTGTATATTTTTTAAAGGAAGATGGTATGATTTCAAAATAAAAAATTGGTACGGTTAGAGGCGCGAGCGATTTTGTGATAGAGTATGCATAAGTTAATAAGCTTCAAAATGACTGGCGGGTTAAAACGTATTATTCACTAAATACAGAAATATGTTTCGTTAAAATTCAAAGTTGTAAATTTAGCTATGCGAAACATACTTTTTGAGATCCTGTACTGCGCTTTAGCAGGCAGTAACAAAAATGTTCCGTCATGTATGGCAATAAGTATGGCACTGTCGAAATATTCGTAAATCACGTTAGAATTGGATATTATAAAAAATATTTTTCTAATTTATGCAAGCTTCAAATTATATTTGACTTGTTTTGAAAATAATGAAATCTAAATATTCGTTATAAGATTCATTAAGTATAGTCATACGTTTAGCAGAAGATAAGCAGGAAATATTTAAAAAAATGCAACATTTGATGTCGCATATCTCCATAAATGTCGATATTAGGGTACTGTTACTCGAACATTTTCGGCTCACGGTCTTAACAGAAATCTACCGACAGAATATCATGTCTTATAAATCGTTAATGTAAATTAAAATATTTTTCTGCGTTAACATTAAGTACATATTTATACTTGACTCCTCGATTTGCGTTTTTAACATTTTTCCTTACCCCTGTTTGTACAGCGTTGTAAGTTTTTTTTAAAAGCTATGGTTAAGTCAATTTTCGAAGCTATGGCAGTTCCGTACGAATACGAATGCGGTTAAGTATATCACTTCACAAATGTCTCCGCGAGTCGAGTGGTTCCTTGCCATTGACAATCGTAGCGCTTGTTATCTAAAATGCTTACAAACGTGCACAAAATTTTTATTCTAAAGTGAAACTCAAGTCGCCCAGCAGATCCTTCCAGCATATCCATTACCTCATTCCTTTTAGCTCTGTAGAGTCCTCTCGGATACGATTCCAATACTAACTTTCATTTCACAAACTCTCCCATCTACCATCTTACGCTTACGTTTTTTAGCTAAATATAAACATGAATTATTTTTGAAGTTATGCTTCTTTAGATAAATTGGGGTAAAATGCCACGAAATGCGCAACGGAAGTTTTCCCACCCTGATGTTAGCTGTCGAATAGAGTAAAATGTATGTCCAATTGTAAGAGACCATCGGCCCGATTCTGAAAATAACAATGTCTGGATCTTTAAGATCTTTATCTCAACACTTAATAGACGATAATAAAAATCAAAAATATGATGGGAAGATTTGAATACGCGGTAACGCCGAACGCGGTCATGACAAGTTTAGCCATAATATTTCATCTGAATGCCATGGATGAAGAAATTAATACGTTTTTAAGAAACAATCTTTATTATATCATCTTTTAATACAGTGTATTTGAGCCGTAGAATTAAAAAATCCGCTCTGGACATTTTTAATTTTTATTATCGTCTATTATGTGTTGGGATAAAGATCTTAGAGATCCTGACATTGTTATTTTCAGAATACGGATGCAAGACTGCGAACGCTATAGGGGGCATGGAGAAATGCGCATGCGCATTCTGTCCAGCTATGCTCCAATGCAAGGTTTACAATATAGCACGTGTTGTATTTTTACAACGGTATGCCAAATAACTTCAAGCGCGTGTACATAAATTTATTATACTTTATACGATTTTCACTAATAGGAAAAATACATTGGTTTATTTAGTATTTATATAACGTAACTACATTCTATTTTTTTTTTCAAAAAATCCAATAATAATTAATAAAAATTTAATTTTTAATGTATTGGACATATTATGTATAATACCGACAGTGAATTATACACATATACCTATATTAATTTTTTCTAAGTTTCATATACCATTTTTGAATATTCTGTAATAGAGTTACTATTCTACACAGTATGCTCAAAACTCTTCGTCTCGTCTCGCTTGCCAAAACCCATTATTTCTGCCGTGTATCTTGTTTGTAATTTATAACTGCTCAAGTTCCAGAAACTTCTCGCGTATTTTGGTGTATATGGGTTTCATCCAGAATATTCCAGTCCGCCCGGGAACCTTCGATTATACGTCATTCTCCTCGATTTTTAAAAGTCGTGAATATAATATTGAAATGCTTTAGCTTAAATGATTAATTTGGTGTTTCTAATTAGGTATCATATTTAAACAATATTTATGGAAAAGAAAATAATTATGGATACTATTTTTTGTCAAAAAGAACCAAATATGTTGAATCATTGTTTATCATTCTATTCCTGCCTCCCACAAGAATATAATACAACAGAAACAATCATAGGTTGACTGCAAAGGTCGGTCTGACCAAGATGTCAACTTCACTTCAGTCCAGTTCTTGAATTTAACACAAACGAAATTGTTACACAGGGAAACTCAAATAATTTGCTACGAAATAGGAACAAACGAATCCGTCCCTCCACGAGTTGTAACAATCGTTATAACTATTATTAGGTACGTTAGTTTGTGCTTATTTCCTATGACTTTTTTTTTTAATAAACATTTCTGTGCTGACAAACAAAATAAAAAAAATTAACCTTGTGGTCGTAGGTTGCGTGTAGACACTAGCTATTTGGCAGGAGTAATCTTCCTCACTTTATTGAGTTTACCACCAACCATCGTATGTAAAATCATGTGAGAGAGGTGATGCATCAAATGTGGGAGAGTAATAAGGACACGTACTTATTGTTATTTGAGAGTAATACGTACTTATTGTTATTTCATTTACACTTATATTTCAATTATTTGAAATAAAAGTGTAAATTAAATAAACTACATTTCACAATATCGGGTTACAATACTAGAATACTCGAGGGATTAACAAAAGCGTGGTACACTAATCGGGGCGGGCGACGGAATGAAATTTGGCTGCTCTTAGCCGTTGTCCCGTTCTGGTGTTGCCAGATGGTGACGTCCGGCGCAAACTCATTTTGTATACACAAAACCAATATTTTTATAACGGATATCACTCAATCCCATTAATTTTGAGACAAAAATAAAGTTGCCTAGGTACATGAACTAACATGTATCTATATCTCTACTTCTTTTTATTTATATAATATTGGTCCTAATTCGTTCAAAACAGATGGAAAATGGAGCACCTGAGGAAGAGAATATTGTTCTCGAAACATGTAGATTTTTTAATCTAATATAGTGGTGAAAACAAAGTAATTTGTGGTGAAAACAAAGTAATTTGAGGTTATTTTAATAATAAATTCAATGTTCAAGCCTTCATACAGAAGAACAAGAAATTAAATTACAGATAATATCAGTATATTTATCGGAAATGTCAGAAAAATGTATCCGGTGTCAACCGGTTTGATACCTACTTCTGATGAGGCACATTGATACTTCTGATGGAGCAGCGTTGGAACCGGTCAACGTTTAATTAAAAAACTAAATTGATTAATTTTTTCCTTTAAATTAATTATTACGTCCAAAAAAAAATAAAAAACATACTTCAACCGTCATATAAAAACTGTTAATAAATTAATGTTTTGTTATAAACATACTAATTTTTATTTTTAAAGTTAAAATGATTGGTGAGATACCAACTGTATTATCCAATTTCGAACTAACCAAATAACTGATTTACGTTGACCCTTTTCTGTCATTCTTTTTAAACCCATTGAGATGGATTTTCTTCGAAAATCAATCTTTAGGGAACTGACTTCGTCCAACGATGGAATAGGCATAGAATAATTTTTCACAATACAGAAAAAAGAGTTTCCAACAAAAGTTTCAAAGCAAAGTTAGTTGTATCCAAGAACGGCCGTTATGGACCACGTAAAGCAGGGACACAGTCGTTAAGGCTCCATCTACTGTGAGCGCGACAAAAGATTGACAGTTTTCTTCCAACCCGAACTTGAAATGGAAAGCTTCGAGTTTGACTTTGAAACTTCTGTGTCGAAGTTTCAAGTGATATTCAATTGCTAATTTTAAAGTGTTTTGAAACAGCTTTTTAATAGGCTAGCTTAGTTATATATTGAAGTTTAAAATGAATTGATATTTTTAATTATTTGGTGATATTTTGGAACAATAATTTTCATCAATATATATTTATAAAGGAATTTTTTTTTGGTTTTATAATTTAATAATTTCCATTATGTTTTTATCAGGTGGTATCGTCTATTTACATATTTAGATAAAAATCGTGTTTAATCTTTATAGTATTGATTGATTATAGTTTTATAAAATGAATAGGTATCATCTTAATTATAAAAGTGAACTTATTGACTTTAATAGAAAATTTGTATAAATTATATTACGAAATATTTATATATGCAACAAAAATAACTTACAGATATGTCTTATGAATTTATATTTTACTTCGCTATTAAAAAAATCCTTATATAATTATTTGTAGCTTAACTAAAACATCAATAAAATACGTTTATTCAAATATAGCTAATACTGATTGAACGTCTATAGACTAATCTCAAAAAATGCTTGGATTTTATGGTCATAATGTATCTACCTTTTAACAATACGTTAAATAAAGCATTAAAATTATTAAAAATTATAAGGTATCTTTACCAACGGCGACATAAGTGTATAGGTACTTTGTCATAGTAATCACTCATTTTTAATATAAAAAACATATACAAAGTGTCTCACACCTAGTAGAAAAAATTTTACATGTAGAAATTGAAAGGTTTTTATCATTTTATTTGACTTTTATTGAAGCGAATAAATTTTTTAATGTCGATAAATGCTATTTTAATTAAAATTAAACGTTATTAATATTATTAATATTATTAATATTTAAAGCATTAACTTTGTGGTTAGTCATTATAACAAATTGTTAGTTAACTTAGTAAAACCAGATTTTTGGTCTACCGGTTTCGAGTCGTACCCGTCTCTTCGTCAGGACCAACACTACACTACTGTTGCATATCTCAATAACCATTAATATTAGGTCATGGTTGCTCGAACATTTTCAACTCATTGTTAGGCCAGAAATCTACCTGTAAAGTTTTTGTTACTAGCTATGAGACACCCCGTATACAATTTTCAAAAATTTGTCAATATATGGATATTCTTACTCAAGAAATGGTGAACGTTGCATTGTGTTAAGAGATCACTTAAGCCAGCTAATATAGGTCATAAGTCATGTGACCACCCAATTAAAATTTTAATACATGTCTCGTCTATAAATAGTTTCGTCTCTGTGAATTAATGACTATTCCTCTGTGCACAAAATCGAGGAATTGTGTTCTTAGAACATACATATAAAAATATTTTTTAAAAATAAACATCGATTTTAGAAAAACATTTCAACCCTTTTATTTGATATATTTTCAATTTCGTGTCGGTGAATCGTATTTTAAAAATTCAAACTCTCCAAGTCTTGCAAGCATGAAAATAAAATAAATAGAGTGATTAACATAACACGCCAAGATAAATCGAGTGCGGTGAACCAACAATCCGTTTGAATAAAGGCCGTGTGCATTTGAATGGAGGTAGGAATTTCACAAAACCGTTTCTGGTTCGACTGTCTGTTAAATGGCCGCTGCTTCCGGAACGGACGTGGAATTTGCCGCCAAATATTGTAGTTTCCGGTGGCGAGGTATGTAGGTCGAACCTGTGTGTATAAGCTTTTTCGTATCTACAAGTTTTGGGTTACAAGCTACGTCCAATACCTTCGAGCCTTATCGCTTTCATACCGTGTTTTTTAAGAGGTATAAAATGTTAAAATAAAATAAAACACATACAAATCGTGGTAATGGTATTGGAAAAATATTTTTATGTCATTAATATTTAGAAATGATTACGAAGTAATGATTTTTGAAATAAATTTACACAATTTACAAGCGTTATTTTAGCATAAGTCTCATGGTGAAACTGCATACCAAATTGACTTCAAATCAGCTCTCAATTCAGGTATCGATGGAAAAAGTGTTAGAACAAACCTTAAAAAATATTCTATATTTAAAAACAAATGACATAAATATTTTGGCATTTACTTATGTTCATTTTAATTTTATTCTAAACCGAACTGTACTAAACATGCGTTGATCTATTTTGTTACTATTGAAGTTTCGAGAGGAGCAGTTCCTCTAATTTATTTTTATTTCTTTGATTTTATTATGCAAATAGTCATATAATTACATCATTAAACTATTATTAAAAGACTTAAGGTAGCAATATGTATTTCTCAGCTGAAAGAGTAATTCCCGAGCTCAGGGGAGGAGCAACGTAACATATAATTAATACACAAATACCTACCTACTTCTTAAACTAAGTATTTGTCAATTATTAGACATAATCACGTCCTCTATGTTTCATTGCTTGATTTTAGGAAAATAACTTTATTATATTAATTTTCAAATTTGCTAAAGGGCTTAATTTTTTTTAATATGAAGTTCATTATAAAATTTTATACCAAATAGGAATAGGTACTGACGCTTCATGGAATATAAATTTGTCCTACTGTGCGCAGCCGCATGAAATTGCCTTAGTACATGTTATCTGTAATATTTTTGTATATATAAAAAAATGCAATTCTTCTAAGTATGCTATCTAATTTGAAGATGCCAAATTGGGTGTAGTTATGTAAAAATCATTCAACCCACAAAATGCTAAAAAAAATGAGTCACCGTTAAATTAACTCAAACTCAAAAAAGGTTATTTTTCTGCGGGTTCAAATTTACAAATTCTTATCAAACAAAACTATTGGTTAAAAATACGCCTGCGGTATGGACGCATTTTGAAATTTTTTAATTCTATTGTCTAAAATTTTCTAGAAAATATCTAAGGGGGTTGAACGTTTTCTACGCCTCAGATAATACTTTTTACTTCATACTTAATCAAATTCATAAAACGTAGAACCCATATAGAAAAAAATTATAATTTTTTTCGTACATTTAGACATTTTGTACAAAGAATCAGTACCAACCTGTAAAACGCGTCATATCTTAGTAAATAAAACTTTTTTCTTAAAATTATGTAATAAAAACATCTCCTTAATGAACCTTTGCAAAAAAATATACTATGTCGGCGTATTAGGTTGTGATGAACCAGACAGATAGAGGGCATCCTAATAAAATCGAGCGGACTGTATTTAATGTCGAAATGATGTTCAATTAATATTATAAAGCATTTTACTGTATTTCAATATAAATCGTTCTCCTGGTCACGGTAAGCACTGTGATGAGTCCGCGTGAGATAGTGGGTCCTCGTCAAATGACGGTATTTTCTAGAGATGTTTTCTATTATATGAAAAATATTATACAGTCGTAAAATAATTGACGCGAGTAGTATTTATTATTATATTTTTCATTCCGATCTTATATGTGAGCGCGCGCGATTGAGCGACAGGATGCAACCGGTCGACTTCAACCATATGATGTAGCGATACAGTTGTTAAAATTAAATATTCAATACAGAAATATTACTACTACTAAAATTCAACTTTTCATATGAAATAATGTTCTATACTATCAGATTTGTTCTATACGATAAATTAACTAAAAATACGTATTAACTGAAAATATTTCTAACATCTTGGTTTCGCATACTATATCGATAATACCCAATGCCCTTTGCATTTACTAAGTATATTACCTAAATAGCCACAGCTATACCATCCTGTCCGTCAGGGACGAAACATAAAACACAGTTATATTCCTAAAAGTGCTACCTCTTACGCGACAAAAATACCTATTGCAGTCGGGCTATGAATATGAACTATTTCCGCCTCATAATGGCGCCTGGAACCAATACTAAAAACCTCACTAGAAATAATAAATGCGACTAAATCTCGATAAATACAATATATACTATTCGTAATACGTCGTTGAATTGGCACATGATTCGTCTAATGGATGAAGGACCCCGTTGTGTATCGTAATAACTTCAAATTCTTTTATAGGAGCAGTGTGGAAACAATTGCATAATATTACGTAATAAAAACATCTAATGAACCTAATAATCGATACATTTATGTTACAATAAAATACATACACTAGAAAGAATTCGTGTATTAGAAATAAAACATTTTCGATTTGAGACAAACCAGTAAAATCGTTCGAACGGCGCAAAGGGAAAAATTCACACATATTAAATAACACTGAAATTAATAATTATAAACACTTTGTATTAGCATATTCTTACCTTGAATGGTTCCGTCTTAGACGTGCATGAACCTGTTCATATTAATTCCGTGGGAAAATAATACATATATTTGCTATTTACGAAATACGACATTTTTGAAGCGAAACTTCTTTATAAATAAGTAGATAAGGTCTCGGGGATGGTTTGTTCGTAGGAATTTTATAACAGCCCGTGAGTTTATATAAAATAATAGTTTCTTTGAATGCTAAATTTTGTTTTTTTTTAAACCCTCAGCATCTCTGCCGAGGGGGGTTGAGGCTCCGCGCCCGCCTAAACCCGGTGGCCGACTTCCTAAGTGACTAAACGGCCCCCCTTGTTCCTCCGGAACTTACTGCATCCCGAGACTCTATCTCTTCTTTACGAGATGTGATCCCGTGACGCCCTTCTTTTAGGCTTATAATTGAGAAGGCCGTACTCTTTTGGTACGAGTTTCTGATGATGTGTGTTGTCTTGAGGCGCCTTTCTTTTAGGCCGGTGTTTGAAGAATCATGTACTCTTTTGGTACGAATTGATGACGACATTAGCCTCCTTTGCGGGCATAGTCAGCGATGTTACAAATTATTGTGCAATCTCATTATGCCTTTTCAGAGCGGCGTCCCACGATTCTGCATCTTGCAACATTTACTTTGGACAAATGTTAGAGTGTTAGTAACATATTTATAATATCCCAGCTATTCCATATGAGTGAATGATTTTTATATTTATTCTGGCCCTGTCTTTCTTACAGAGGACGAAATAGAAGTTAACGTTTTCTATCAAGATTTTACAGCATTCAAGCATGGAAATCCTTCCAAAGACAAAGGGAACCTTTTTGTTGGTTTAAGTAGTTTGCGCCAGATGAGGTTAGGTGGTCGGTTTATTGACGACCCCGAGCAACAAGGAGGACCCCGCCTTTAAGGGGCCCTGCAGGGGCTTGTGCGGGTTCCACGCCCAAGTGCCGGCAATCATCCACCCCTCAGCCAGCTAGGCTAACATAAACCAGATATCCCCAATCTTTAGTTAGATCTCCCCATTCTGTCCTTTACTCGTCATTCTGAAGCCACTTATTAAGCTGAATATACCGAGGTACTCGATTCATAAAGAGTTAGTTGTAGACCGAGTGTAATGATTGCGCAATACCTACGCAATACAGTAATTATTATAATGCTACTAAGTAATTCATATAGAACTCCGTGTATTCAATTTTCAGCATAAACGGTATGAAATTCGCTTTGCATAAAAATACATCCGTTTGGAAGGAATTCTCGTACGATTTGAACCAATATCACACAAGCAATCGTGATATTTAATTACACAATTATTCCGAACTCAAATATTCCCAAAATAAATACATTTCGATAGTGAAAATAATTAACCGTAATAGATAATATAAATATGTTCCTTAGCTGTTACACAGTGGCGGTATGATCCTCTCTGGTACTGATGATTGGTAGATTCCTCCATACGTCCGGGCAGCAACTCCATCCGCAAATGATGTTCTGGAACTCAGGGCTCCGTCGGTAGTCTGTTGGGCAGCGCTCCCGCTCGCAAGTCTGGTCTCGAACTGAAGGGGGCCGAGTATATCGTGTTCGCTCCTTTTATAGTAATGATTTCACCATACCTCTGAAATCCACGCTAGTGCAGTGACTCATCCTATGCGCGATGACCTCACCGCCGGCGCTCGCCATTGGCCGGATTCAGTCACCAGGACGGTTGCCTCCGGCTCAACCCGTCGAAAGGTAACGCGTGCCTGTGATTGGTCCGTTTCGTTAAAATAAGAGTAAAGCACTCGCTACACGCGAGACTTGCTGTTCCGTTTCATAAATAATAAAGGCTCGTTCGCACCTACTCACAAGGTCGAGTCTATTAGGATTGGCAAACAATATTAATTTAACACAGAATTATATCTATGGTATAATAAAAAACCTAAGAAATATTACTTGTATAGCCGAATATTCAATATTTTGTTAGCCTCTTGTAATACATGGAATCTTGAGAAGAAATATATCAGGCTTTTACTTTTAAACGATTCAAACCAGCAGAAATATATTTTTGATGTCCATACTTGGCTTTTTGAATATTATTTTTTTAAGATTTTCTAAATTTATTAAATCTATCTCTATGTCGACCATCACAAGGTTTTTGTGGTTCAAATTTTTAGAGGCCATTTTCTCTCTCTCTATGTTTTTTGGGCTGGAGGCTTTCTGCATACTACGTCAAATTCGTCACTTTATTATTACATTTTGTGATATTTTAACGGTTTAATGTCAGTTTTAAAAATGCTATGCTATGATCTCACATACTATGTATAATTGATTATACAAATGCATAGTGTAAGGTGTTTTAGAAAATTTAGCGGTAGTGTATTTCTTAATTTTTTAACTATGTAAACTAGTTTGCAAATCCTTAAACATTATTTATTATTTATGAGTTTCTATCATTTGATATCTTCATTTATTACCATATATCTAAGTATTTCATTTTAAATAATTTTATGCAATTTTATTTATAATTATTTTGTTATTTATTTATAATTATCACACATATTTTCCTTCTTACATTTATAATTATGAATGACAAGTTTTATTTCGTTGTGATTTTCAATGTTTGTTGGTGAATATAGAAAGTATGTGTTTTTTGTATGTTTAGGGAATGTAGATTTATATCAAGAAATTCTTTGATGATAATGATATTAATATATACGATTGCGTTCAATTATCGATAATTTTTTCTCTACAAAAGATAACTGTATCGTCGTATTACGATATCATATCGCTAACACTCTTGAATATATTTGAAAAATCTCGTAAATATACATGTAAACTGATATTAATTACACTCGACGAGTTTATTCCTCAAATATTCTTCATTTTGTTAAAATCATACATCCTATATTTTGCATTCTCTATACGGATTTTATCTGCTGCTACCTGCTTCCTGAATTATCCCTTGCCTCATAAATATATTAAACATCTCTCAAAGGCGACAGGTTTGGTATTCGTGCTCCTACCTTATTTCCGTCCCCCCTCCCCTCGCGCTTCCCACACTTCCTCGGTGCCTGACTTCCTCACATTGTCTCTTGCAGGTTCCAGAAAAGAGTTTATGCATTCAACTATTTCTAATTTCGAATTTGACGCATTTATCACAAGCCAACTTATTTTTTTTTGTGAAAGATGGCAAACACTAAAACAATCGTATCGCCAACTAATTTTAACCCCTCCAGTCTGATCCCAGAAGTGACTTAGACTACCTGTGGTCTTTAGAAACTTTTGAAATTCGTCACAAAGTACGCTCAGACATGGCGCTACTTGAGTTCGAAAAACTGGATAAACCGAAGCGAATGATGGTAATCAATGTATCTTTGATGTAGAGATACCATTGAATATTTAAAGATTCAAAACTTCGCTAACTGTTAAATGAATAAGTAAATAAATGATAGAGCCAATAATGATGAAAAGAAAGTGAGTTGTGGAGAATCTGCCTGAAATCAAGTAGAGGAACCCGGGGATACGCTAGTAAGCATGAAGAGGATAGCTGCCTACGACCTGACACCTTGTGAGCAGGGAGTACACCAGTTAGAACAAGAAGAGACCAGATCAAGAACTTTGCACTTGGACCCGAGCAATATAAGAAAAATGGTTTACAAGTGTGTTTATTTATTGTATTCCCACGATTGTATTCCCCGAAATATTTTTTATTTTTTTATTTACACTCATTAATTACACTAATTACAGAAGCAAAACACATCACTAAACACCCAGTCTTGAGTAAATCACATAAATTAATTGTGACCTCACCAAGAATCGAACCCAGAACCCTCAGTTTGTGTCATACCTTACATAAGCTACGAAGACCGCCAGTATGTATATGTACCCACACCTAAGTATTAATATAAAAGAGTGAAGAACCCAACCGTTCTTCATTTGCGCTATAACCTATTAAATAATCGTCGTAATAAACTTTCACCTGAAGCATCTGATTTTTATACTTTTTTTAGTGACTGTAAGATCCTGTCAAATTATGCCTTTGCAGATATCATATAATTTTTTTCGAAATACACGTTCAAATTTTGTGAAACGCCATTTTTAATTATATTTAAAAACAATAACAACACTGTTAATTTTCACTAATCCCAATTACAATAATTTCGATTTCTGTCTATCCGTCCGTCTGTCTCTCTGTCTGTTTGTCCCCGTAACTTCGTGTAACGTCCGTAACTTTTTTATAGTAAATTTCTTTCACACTTTTTTTACCAATGGTTTTTTTTTTTCTGTTTTAAAAATTTCAAAAAAAGTTTAAAAAATATTATAACATGCAAGAGTTTTGGCCAAACTAAGAGGAGCTATCGCTAAATTATCGAAGGAATACTTAGCATTATTTTCAAATTCTTCTTGTTTTCACCACAAAACAAATTATGTTTATTATAAGATATAATGTATAAGACTATTTTTACGAATCAATAATAATACGCTTCATTACCTTTTTAAAAATAAAGTTTATAAAAAAGTTATTACAGTAATCGTTTTAAAATAATTTTTATTTTCATGAAGAATTTCTGCCAAGTACTTTTATACTAAAAAACTAACAATATTATTATTATTATTATTTCAGTATATATACGCCCATCAGAGCATTTACATAAACATTGGGTAATACATGTCGGTTATGAGAAATATAAAAAGAAAATAAAAAAAGTCATATAAAGAAATATAAAATGACATAATAACAGAAATATAAAAAGAGCTCTACAACTAAACTTAAATACAGAATCCATAATTTCATAAATCTATAAATACATCATATTTTTTATAGGATTAGCGATAATTACAGAAATATAAATTAAGAATTTTTTTTTATAGGATAAGAATACAAGAAAAGAGTGATAATTACATATATTTGAGGATTATTTTTAGACATAGAGGAAAGTTCATTGTTGATTAAGAATATTGCGAATTGTATGTTTGAATTTATTTAAATTTGTGGAAAAAACGTCTAACTGTTCAAATCTGTTAACAAGTCTGGGAAGCCTTTGAAGTGGTGAATTAAAAAAGTAATTAGTTGTCGCAGCTTCCAAGGCAAACCCTGCGTAATTTCTGGTTACTCGGGATGGAACTCGCAAACAGATTCGTTCCAACAGTTGTGGACAGTCGATGTTCCCGTTAATTATTTTGTGAAAAAAGACGAGATCAGCTACAATTCTTCTTATTTCCAATTTATCAAGAGAGCAAAATGATCTTAAAAAGTTATAATCAATATGTGTTGATGGTAAATTAAGTTTATAATTGATAAAACGGAGAAATTTATTTTGTGTTCTCTCTAAATGTGACACATGAACAGCATATTGAGGGCTCCATACAACTGAATTTGTTTCTAATACTGGTCTAACCAGACTCTTAAATAATAGTTTAAAAGTTCCAATATTTTTGAAATCTTTACTTAATCTGAGTACGAAACCTAGGGTTCTTAAGCCTCTATCAACTGTGCAATTGATATGTGACACAAGAGAAAACTTATTGTCTACAATTACGCCCAGATCTCTAATTTCATCAACGACACTCAAAGTTATACCATTAATTTTGTAGTCATAGTTTACTATTGTCCGGGTACGGCAGAATCTCAGCATTTGACATTTGGAGATGTTTAAAGAAAGTTTATTTTCTTCACACCATTTCTGTAAAATATCCAGTGCATTCTGCAGAAGTTTGCAGTCGTGTTCCGTATTTATGACTCTATAGAGTTTCATATCATCTGCAAATAGCAAACACCTCACACCGGATAACAAAAGCATGGGGATTACATCATTAATGAATATAATGAACAAAATAGGACCCAGGTGGGAGCCTTGTGGTACCCCGCTTACTGCACAAAAGTAGTCAGACTCTAACTCAGCTATTCTAACAATCATTTGTCTGTTATGTAAATAACTCTCGAGCCAAGCTTTAATGTTACCCGAAACTCCCAAGGCATTTAATTTATCAAGTAGAACTCTATGAGAGACTCTCATAGAGTTCTACTTGATAAATTATATATATTATATATATCTCCAATCCTCAGAGTTAACAATTATTTTTAAATATTCCGACAAATCCCGATGGGTTTCTTAAAAAAAAAAGCAATTTGAAACTCGGTAAGTCTCGACTTTACTTAATTTCTTATTTGGGCGACACATAATACCAAGACCCGTTTTTGTCAAAGCTGAAATTTTTTAAGTACCCGTCAAATATCACATTGTACAAGGCCCGAAAGAATTTTTCCGCGAAAATTCTTCGCTCGGCATCCGAAAGGAATTTTCAGTTCGTTTGCCGCAGTCTGCGGAAAAATTCGCGACCGAGCCCCAAATCCTGCGAACACTAATCCGGGAACACTCGCACAGAATAAAAAACGGGAACATTTCTCCAATTCCCGCGGTGATGAAAAAAACTTTTCTTTCAATAATTTAAAGTGGCGCGTAGAAGTAACTCGATATAAATTATTCCATAACAAAGAAGAGAAAGAAAAACTTTTGTGGGAAACGGATTCTCGAGGAAGGCTTCCAGATTATTTCACTTTCGGATTTTTTTTCAATTTCGCCTCAGATTGTTTGTGACTTTCCAATTTCACGAAAAATTATCTTCTTAAATTTTATTGAAACTCAGATGCGAAAAATTTATCTAAAATTATAATTTTAGACCAAATTAATGAAAATATTAGGTTGAAAAAATATAAAAGTGTATTTATATCAAATTTAAAAAATGCTGGAATTTACTTTAAAAATAGGTAAACGTAAGGTGTAAATAGAAGAATACATTGTTGTCACAAAGTAAACTTGGAAGAATCAGACTACTAAACGAACATTAGAAGAAATGTCTGAATCTTGACAACAATGGATTGTTTTTTTATTTACATTTTCAACTAGTTACCGTATATAAACTAATATGATATAAAATTTATCGTATTGATATATACATATGTGTATAAACAAGATGTGTAATACTTCTGTCCTGGGATATCAATCAAACAGAATAGGGCAGATGCAATTTCAGAGATATATAATACACACACACAATATATATAATTATATATATAGTATATATAATATATAATATATATACTAATAGGATATAAAATTTATCGTATTGATATATATGTGTATATACAAGACGTGTAATACTTCTGTCCTGATATCAATCAAACAGAATAGGGCAGATGCAATTTAAGAGAAAATAAGAAAGAGGAAAGAAAAGGAGGAAACACGAGCGATAGGCTCATTTTACGGAGAGTAAGGGAAAGATTAATTTTATTGTACGTTTATTATATAATATGAAATATGTATCGAAAAAATAAAAATAAATTATGAATATATGAAATAATACAACAATATCCGCACAACTGGCGACGTTTCACCCGAAGTGTAATGAATATTTTATTTTCAAAAATGATTGAAGGAGACTCCCACGTAGTTCTTACTACTAGCTACGAAACATCTTTTATAATATGTGAATGCTTGCGAAAACTACATTCAAACTTGTTGAAAACACTTTTGTGAAGTTTCATGATGTTGATAATACTATACTTAAATGAATGGAATTAAAATATAGCTCAAAACTAAAAAAACAGTGAAAAAATATTTGAAATCTGTCACTAAATGACTGTGAATTAGATTATTTTATTTATTTATATATAGACGTATTTTAGCGCGGTACGACCGTGGCCTGCGCCGCTTGTGATGTGATTTGACCTAGTCGAGATCGTCGCGTCACAGGCGCTAGCGAATACGAGCCGCGTCGTCTAGGTCAAGTGACGTCACATGACGGGCCGTCACAAGAAACGAAATTATTTTTGCAAGCGCAGCTTTAAAGTCTCATAAATTTTCATTTGTAATGATATTTTAATGAATCTTTCAAATTTTTGTTTCGGTTAAATTTTTACAATTTATCTATAAAAAATGGAATCGTCTTCATTTGCTGCATTTATAGTCACTCCTCGTTAATATACGTGTGTTGTTTTTTTTTGCGTAATTAAAACTAATAACATAAATGTAATACTTTCTTTGTAATGTCAGAAAACGCCTCACTGCGACAGTGCCTCAATTACCCCCGCTACTCGGAACAGTTGTCCAACATTCGGCCGAGAGAGGAGGGTATAGGTACCTGTGTCGTAATACGCGCTAATTGAACCTGTACTGTAACCGCTTTATGTTGTGACAGAAGAAATAATTTTAGTTGACAAAAAACATTGTTTGTCAGGAGGTGTCCGTGCTCTTATACTTATGTTTAAATCAGAAAGATTTATTTATTTCATTGCTTTACTCTTACATTTGATAAGCATAAATTTTACTATGCCTGTCTTACTAGATATTTAGATTCAAACGAGGGTATACAAAAAATAATGATGAAATTATTATTTCAGTTTTTAAAATATTAATAAGTGACCGGTTATCATTTTTTTTTAAATATAATTACTCAACAAGCAAACAACAGAAAAATAAATAAAGAAGATTCTGAATGTCTGTTAAAACCTAAGAACATACCTTATATCACATTTTATATGTTGTATTTCGTTTTAACCGACTTATCTGAATTATTTTTGTGATTTTTTGTCTTTTTTACTGTGGGGTTCCGGTCTTCTAAATAAAACGCCGAAGTTATTTCACGACTTTATTCAGATATATTTATAAATCAATATTATTGTCAACATATAAAACAATATTCTTGCGCGACGATACGTCTTCCCTAGCCATGCGCTCTGCGATAATAATCTGGAATAGCGTCTCTCGTCCCGTACTTTTCTTACACACACACACACACACACACACACAAACACACACACACACACACACACACACACACACACACACACACACACACACATATTCATTTGCATCGAGATACATTACGATTAAACATTTATATATTAAATAGCATGTACTTAAACATTTCAATCCATAAAATAAATAATCTTGTGTTATAAATTGATTGGTGATCGTGATCACAATATGTTTACATGTACCTACGCAATTACGTAAAAAAATAATGTTTATATTATCATCACTTACGTAAATATGCTGAGGTGAAAAGCAAAGTAATTAAAATAAAAAGTAACAAAACATTATTAAACGACAAAGGAAAGTCATCGGATATATTTTTTTAACATTATATAATAATTGCTTACAATATAACAATTAACGAATGTTCATTTTTCACGACATTCTTTGGATTATTAAAAATTAATGGTAAATTAATTAATTAATCGTGCTACGATCGGAGAATATAATTTTGTTAACCATTTATCACTGATTTTTCCGTATTACTGCTAGATATGCTACATATTATCCTATATTTATATGTATTGTATCCTATATTTATATGAATTATATCCTATATTTATATGTATTATATATTTGTATGTATCAAGCAATTAAATGTCTTTTGTCTAATAAACGCCGATTAATCGGAAATGAAATGAAATATATCTAGAAAGCCACATATAAAATAAGCTAATAACCTATTTTTCTCAAAAAATGTTAATTTATTAAGAAAATTTTATTAATCTGAAATTTCTATTTATTTATTTATTATTATTGCCCTAATGGCTTTTTATATATGTATTTTATAAAGTATTTTATACATATCTAACATTTTTTTAAATAAATTATAGTGATAAAAACACGTTTAGTAATAATGAACTAAATAGGCAATAAAAAGAAAAAATTTTAAAAAAATCATTAAAAAATATTTTAAAAAACACATTGTATAGGTATAGATAAAAAAAAAAATTCTAAAAAGTAAACAGTAATACGTAAAAATACCTGAAAAAATAAGATAAAGAATATTAGGTAAACGGAAAACTTAAAAGAAAACAAACAATAATACGAAAAAATAGAGAATAAGTTAAAAAAAACAATGTAAATAAATAATAAAAAATAGAATAAATAATTTTATTCGTCTTCCACAGCCATCTTTTCACTGTTGGATGTAGGCCTTTTCTAATGCTCTCCAATTATCTCTCCTTTGCGCCTTTCTTGTCCACCCACTACCCATGACGGGGATAATATCACCGGCTGACCTTTTCTGAGGCCAGCCTCTTCCTTTTTTCATGTCCCAGTGTTTCCACCGCACCCTGGGTGCCCACCTGTCTATTCTTTGTCCGGCAACATGACCTGTCCATTACCATTTTAATTTAGCAAAATTATCTACCAATTCGGCAACTTTTCTCCGGCGTCTGATTTTCTCATTTCTGATCTCTCAGACTTACGCCTAGGATGCGTCTCTTCATAAATCGCTGTGTACGTCTTAGTTTATGTAATAAACAATGTTTAATAGCTTATGACAGTAACAAAAACGTTAACAGAATAAACAACAGTTAGTAAAAAACCCATTTAAAAATCAATAAAAGTAAAATCAAAAATTGTTAAAAAAGCATACTAATTCAATAGAACGGTACAAATTCAAGGAGATTTTTTTCACTTCACTTAACTGTACTCAATTCTACCAGCATATTCTAAATCAAGTATTTCTTATTTTTGGGTGTGCTCCTACAATGAAAAATATTAACGACTTTCTAAATCTTATTACCGAGGCGGTGCATCCATGTTATTGTGAGTTTAAGGTATATCTTTTTACTATGGGTTCCCACAAAGTCGTGTTGTTTCGTTCGATCCATGAGAAAACTATTTATTTTATTATCCGATAAGTAAACATTTTAATCAAGAAACACATATAAACTCGCACCGAATGTTCTTTATCATGTGTTGAAAATTCTTATTTGTAATTAATTATACTGTCTTCAAAATGTTTCAAGGACCGTAACGTATTTGCGTGATCTTATAAAAAAAATAATACATTTACTTAGAACACGTCTCTGGTACGATACCATTTTGATTGACGCTCCCAGGAGGGCAGACACGGTTAGGTGGTGGAAGAGGTTTTGCCTCCTGATATCGAGTGATTCAACCGTGAAATTGCGGATAGAACAACGCCAAGCGTAAAAATAACTTGTTTACTTTTCCCTCTCATGCTTTCCGGGACTTGGTATATCAGCCCAGACGGTGTTTGGTTATGAAAACAAAGTAAACGAATAATAGTTGCCAGTGGTCTAAATAAATGGTTTTATCATCAACAGCTGAAACACTGAAATGAACGTGTGTTATTCTCATATACATTTTTATGCAAATAAAACAATAGGGTAATTTTACATTTTACAGATATCTATGAAAATATATGAAATAGATTCCGAAAAACAAAATATGTTTTGTAACCCAGTTTGGATGGTATGGCATAATGTTTTCATTACATAATACATTCATCACTATACAAAAAAGCCGGCTAGTTTTTAAAAAAACGAATGAACGTCTAAATACGCAAATGTGCTGTTGCGTGTTAAGCGTCAGACTGACATAAAAATTGATGCATGACGTCACTTGCGAAAATTTCGGCGGGAGTTTAAAATGGTGATTTTCAAAATCGTATTTTAATGTTAATATATGAATCTTGATACTCTTTGGTCAGGTATAATAATTTGATTATTAATATCTATAAGTTATCATTGTTGTAAAAAATCATATGTACCAATTTATCTAATAAATAAATAAATAAATATTTAAAAAAAATCTTTTTCATAGACGTATTTTCAAAACTGGTTAAGATTTTTTTATTTTAAAAAAGTCAAATTATCCTATTAGGTGAAAATAACTTGATATAAAATTGATGGTAAAAATATCATTCCACCTGCGATATACCTATAAGTGTACGTAGGTATGAAACCAAGGTATTTATTGTTTTGGAGGTAAGTTTGTAACTACATGTATAAATAATATACGCTCGTTTTTTGGTTCTATTTTTTGGGAAAAATAGTAAGAAAAAACATAAAAAAGTGATTTCATTCAAGATGAATTTCCACAAAGTTAATGCCTCCACATCCAATTATTTATGTAATTAAACAATAATTTCGTTGTCTGTCTGTCAGTCCGTCTGTCTGTAGTAAAGTCCGTAAACTGCTAGAATGAAAACTTTATATAATTAGAGTGTGGCACGCAATCAGCGCTCAGCATATGTTGCGCGGCAACGCAAGACAAGTCGTTTTTATTTCCAGTGATTTTACACGGGTGTACGGCTAGTAAGACATACATATTTATATTGGTTAGAACTGTTGGGGTAGCCAGGGAAAGAACTGATGGTGACTTTGTATTGCACCGGGTTCTTAACAGTGTCTAAGCAAAATTTGAATTGGATCAATCAAATGTACGTAGAAGTTTATATTGAGTTTAATGTATAATGATGTTATTCGTGAATATGTAGTTTTATGCCTACACATTGTACGGGCTTCTTATGATGTAATAACATGTGCTGACTTTGAAACTATTATTGCAAACAGAAACGTTCCAGTCCTTTGAAGACGTGATGAGCAGAATATCCAATTTCCGATTGTATCCCCTTCCTCAACTCCCCGAGCCAACCCTCGTTATAAGTTATTCTTTTGAGCAATTTTATTTGAAACAATTGTTCGCTAAAGAGAAAGAGCTTACTAAAACAATAAGAAGAAACAAAATAACAAAATGAAGATTCATCACCTGGGCATCAAACTTTTATTTAAATCAACAGTTAAACCGGAAGCATTCTCTGTCAAATTTAATCTTGTTAACTTTTTATATTCTGTTAGTATTGAGATTAGTTGGATTATTGTGACCTGTTCTCACGGATTAGATTTTTAAGAGATTTTCGATGAGATAGCTCTCCCTTATCATATATATTATATATCCTGTCTTATCATGAGATTTAGTTGCTGTATTTCACCTTACTTTACGCTTATTGAACGTTATATTTCAAATTGAGGAACAGTAAGCGTGACCACTAATGTTAGTTGAGAAAATTTGAAGTTTTATAGCAGCAGTTACGATGAAATAAATGTTTAAGATTTAAAATATGTGTATTTAGCTTAAATTTAACGTCGCGTATTCGGCTGTTTTTTATGAGTTTTGTCTCTTTCTATTATCTCAAGCTGTTCTCTGAGCTTATCAAAATTTTAATATATTAATATATATTAATAAAATTTATCTCTACTAATTTTCTGCGATATACCTCATTTAATCATTGACTTAATCCATGGACACGAGCGATTACAGAAACTTTCACATTAGTTAATATTTTGAGTTTAAAAACTTCCCGGTAATTTTAAACATAAATCAGTTTTTTTTTCAAAATCATATAAAATTTAAATGTATTTCAATAAACATACTTCACTGATTCGTTTATAATATGCGATTTTAATTATATATCCAACCAAATTTAATATTTTTACTGTGTCAACCAAATTTCACATAAGGTCCGAAAATGTATTTGGTAGATCTTGGATGAGTAAAAGTAGCCCCATTTATTGAACAATTTATTTAAAGAGATTCCAACATCATCAGAGGCTATGCAATCCTGGTATTATCTCACATTATTATTCATAATAATAAATTCGATGGGTTTTCGTGAGTACAATTTTATTCATATGCAAGCGCCCTTGAAACATCTTTCACGCAAAAATGGCGCTATATAAATTATCATAAACACAAAAATAAATATTATAGAGTCTTGGAAGTCTGGAAACTTTTATGGTGAGTTTTCTGGGTTATGGTGTTATGGGTATGACACTAAAGGTCGGCCAAAGCGACCAGTTGAAACGCATATCAAAAATATAATATTAGGTCCTTACATATGAAATTGGCGTTTAGTATGGGAGGAACATAAAGCCGATTTTTTTTTATTATAATAGTTTTATTTAATCAAAGTATGTACAATTGCTATCTATGCACTTTTGCCATCTCATAGGTAGTTCATCGATCCCTTTACTAAAAAAACCATTCGGACGGGAATCAATAAAATCTTTGAAGGCGGTTTGTACTGCCCCATCGGAGTTGAATTTTTTCCTTTGCAAGAAGTTATCCAAATTTCGAAAAAAATGGTAATCTGTTGGGGCAAGGTCCGGAGAGTACGGTGGATGTCTTAGACATTCCAATTGAAGCTCCTCTAATTTGGTAGCCGTCTGTTGTGCAGTGTGTGGTCTAGCGTTATCATGAAGCAGCAGTGGCCTAGAGCGATTAACCAGCCTCGGTTGTTTAGCAGCTTTCTTTTCCATCATGGTTTGCAGTTGCTGACAATAGACATATGCCGTAATCGTCTGGCTTGATTTAAGATTTAAAATTCCTTCATTATTGTGCCGGTTGAGTAATGCAACGCAGCAGTTAACGCGCGTTTGTTGATTTGCTTCACTCAATTCGCGAGGTACCCACCTTTCAAGCTTTTTCACCTTACCAATTTGCTTCAAGTGGATTAAAACAATTTTATCACTAACACCGCAGCCTGCAGCTAACTTGGATGTGGTTTGCAATGGATCCGCTTCCACAATAGCCTTCAATTCTTCATTATCAACTTTGGTCTCCGGCCGTCCACGGGGCTTGTTCTGCAGGTCGAAATTTCCAGAACGAAAACGTTTGGAACCAAAAACGCACCGGATGTTTTCTTTTGCGGCACCGTCGCTATACACATCATTAATCCTTCGAGCCGTTTCTGCAGCACTGGTGCCATGGTGGAACTCGTACTCGTAAATAACGCGATATTTCAAGTTTTTCATTTTGTAAACTGAGTGACGCAAAGAAAAAAACAATTGAGGAAAAAATAAATGAATTATAATTTTCAAAACACAAATACATGAGTAAATAGCTGTATAAATTTGGATTTGGAATTCCTAACCAAAGAGAAGATATTTGAGATCAAATTTGCCAGTACGGCAAAACACCAATTTCATATGTAAGGACCTAATATATGCTTTTTCTAAGCACTAAAAATGGAAAACTTTTCACATTTATCAAAAAATACAGGAGCAATTAAATTATCACAATCAAATTTGTTTTAAAAAAAATATACTCTTATTACAAATACATTAACATTATAATGTGTACTTATAATGCGTGTATTAAGTGACAATCTCATGATAATTCACCCTTAAAAATTGTATCATATTACCCCATTATTTCCGAGCACTGGCAAACAAAACGCCTAATGCTATTAAGCGACAAGGACAACCCCGATAGGTGCTCCACCTGGCTGATCCGCCCCGGGGTTATCCAATCCCGCCCCTCGTAGGGCTTTGGCCTAAGCCTCGGTGCTATCGGAAAGAGGCCGCTCTTGGGTAGGGCGGGATGCCTGTGGAAGATAAGCCCTCAGCTTAAGGCGACAAATATTAAAGAACTTCGCGTAAAATACTCATTTGTGGTAGTTAGCATCGGATACTAATTTTTAAATAGAAATACTATGGATGAATGAAATATGCTTAATATATTTATTTATTAAGTGTGCAGTGGCGCTTAGGGCCGATAAAATTCACGATAATATTATACCGTGGGCCCCGAACTTTTATTTTTTGATTTTTGACAGCACTTTTAATATTTTCGGAAACAAGTTTAGGATCACAGAAGTGTTTTGAAATTATAGCATATAAATAGAACCACATTTTAAAACAATTTTACAATCCTTAACGTGCTTCCGTTAAATATAAAAAAATCCTCATAATACAGGTACAACCCTTTAGTGTCTGCCGGAATAGATTGACAAAATTCTGTGTTTATGTTAATTATTAATTATACCCGATGATATAAGGAGCTGCTTTTCTTGAAACTCTAGTAGTGATTTATAACATCATTGGGTGTGTAGTACCAAATTTAAATAAAAATGTCGGTATTTTTAAAATTATATAAATAAATAAAAATCATAAAATTTTTCTTGTGCAATGCATGACTTGCTTAAAATTATCTGTTGAGACAAGCAGTTTTATCAATACTATTGGTATACCAATTGTTATTACCTAAAAACGTATGAATATTTATAATATTGATGTCGTTTTTGAGACATGACTACCTATACCTTGCCCGTAGATTTTGAGTACAACAAATAAGAATGTAAATAAAAAATCGAGTAAGTAAAAATTAATGTTGGTTAAGAGTTCACTGTGAAAGAATTCCTTTTTTTGATATATTAAAATAAATTTGGATATATTTTATTTTGATTTTGTAAAAAACACACAATATGAGTTATTAATTACTACTTTAGTTTAGAGAATGGCAGTCCCTCTCTTAATCATCATTTTGTGCGTATCACAAAGTTAAAATAAAACATATTTTACATTATGAAATTTATTTTAAACGCTAGCCATGGTATAACTGGCGAGAGGCTTCATATGACTAATTAGAAAAAATATATTCCCTCTCATTTGCATTACAATTGGCTCCATATAGAAGAACAAGACAGATAATAACAAAATGAGATGATCACCCTAGAGCTAATCCCGATATACTATATGAAGTGTACTTTAGGTATTGTATTTTCTGTTGGTAGGTTACAAATTGTGTTTCGATTCATATTGGTAGGTTACAAATTGTGTTTCAATTCATATTGTTATGCAGGTACTTTGTGAACTAACAAACTCATCTATCAGGATGTGAAGACACATTAATTTTCGTGGAAATTTCGAACATGTGACACAACGCAAATTTTTATTTTATTGGTACTAAATAAAATACGTATTCGTAATGAGAGTGTTTTAACGTCCACATTTAAAAAATGAATAAACAAGTGTTCGTCATATCATTTTTACGGTGTTAACTCTGGTAGAAAATAAATTACGAAGAAATTCCTTGAATTCTTAAAAAAAAATTAAGAGATTTTTTAATATTGTAGCGAGACTGTGTACCTACTAAAGGCTGATAACAAGCGAGCAACGTCACTCAAAGCAGGGTCAATCGTCCGTAACCGCAATATTACTCGCGCAAGGCAGAGTCAGTGAGGCGTCACCGCACTCTCTTTCTTGAAGATTCAACGACATTCCATGATCCCCTAAAATGCTTCATTGGAAAACTTGTTACTTTCTACAGACTTCTCGTCACCTCTAAAACAAACTTTTCGGAGGAATTTACCTAAAAAAGGCATCACGCAACACGAGGTCGGCAATTAATTTTGTGACAATAAGAAGGCGACATCTCCGCGATTCTACCAAGCGAATCTACCTAATTTCTGCAAGAATACATTGAACGGAATTTACCAGTAGTGATCTAAGCGATAGAAATAACGTTGATCAGTGCTAATTAAGAAACAATTTAATAACTAGTGTGTCAAATATTCGTAAGACATTTAGCGACTACCGATAAAATTACGAACGGCACAACAATTTAACTCAGTTCAGTGTTCAGTGACTTTCTTTGGTAATAAATTAAACTAAATTAATTTTCAGTGTCTCGCCATGTCTCTTGACAATATGTAGCTCAAAGTAAATATTCCAGATTCTTTAAACGATAAAATTAATCACGTTCACGCGGATAAAATATTTTATCTTCGGAATTGTATTAATGACGCGTTATAAAAATCGAATTTAAAAAATAATCGCTCACAGGCAGTGCTGAAACGCAGAGACAAGTATTGATAGATTGAGCCCCACGTATCGAGCGACTGAATGATTGAATTCGGTTTGTCATTATCAACCCTCCGGGGCCGCGGGTCCGGACTAGCCGCCAACCCTCGGCGTGGGGTCCGAACTGTCAATCACACGTCATTGCGGCTAACCCTTCCCCGCATAGCACAACCTGTGGAGAATACACGCGAGAGATCTTTTGTGAGCTAAGTGGATTTGGGCGGGTTATTGTCCGCCCCTTGTATGGGTTGACACTAAGGTCGTTAAAAATTAAACCGCATACCTTTATAGAGTCTGATTTCTATATACGTACAACGTTGTTTTAAGTATCAATTATTTATATACTACTAGCTTTATTATGCCGTTAGAGATTTGAATTCTTGTGTATAGGTTAAATTATTAATTTCATATTTCCTGAAAAACGCTGAAAAAATTAAACGAGAAGGATAGGCGAAATTAATTAAGTCACCACAATATATTATTTATTCAAAGCGTAAAGTATCAACGCTTAAATGTAAATATTCAAATAGATTATTGTCTCCCAGTAGATATCAAAATTCTTTTATTAATTTTTTTCGTTGAAAATTTTGAAAGTATTCAGAAAGTAATATTTTTTTTTAATTATTATTTTTTTTAAAAAAAATAGAGATGCGAACACAGAATTCGTGTCACATCAATATTCTTACTATTTTCAAATTAAGCTAAACGCTTGTGCTATGAAAATAGGGCTAACTTGCTTGTCTGGAGTGAGATTTGAACCTGCGACCTATGGATTACGAGGCGAGAGTCCTAACCACAGGACCAACAAGCTACTTGTTTTATTTAACAGTCAGATGGATATTTTAAGACCTTCTTAACAAACTGAAATGACATTTTGAGTTGAGAGTATCACGTTGAACTCAAAAATAAAGACAGAATATCTTGATTTAAAATTACGCATATTACTACCTACATCTGAAAATATTTCAATAGCAAAGGGCATAGTTGATGGCATCCTGAAATTTGTGCAATTGATATAGACCTTATTTTAAGGATACCGTGCCCTGATGAAAGTGCTCTCGAGCTCTCGAGCATAGTTTGTTTAACTGATTTTACCAGTGATCAGTAGTAACCTCACTTAATATTTTATATTTTTCTGAATGCTGTTATGAGGCTTCTAATAATAAAATAATTAATATTATTAATTGTTTTATTTTTTTTATTATAAATATTTTTCATTTGCTATGCTATATATGCTAGTACTATATATCAATATTATATAATAATATTTTTTTACATCTTTCTATTTCACAATGTAACTTAATATATATTTTAATTGGAAATACACAAAGATCATACTAGACGACTTTCTGTAGAATCATTGTAACTTGACCGGGAATCTGTTAGTGAGCAATATTATGTTCGAATATTCAACAAATAATGGTCTATACGTATCAGTAGATCTATCCGCTATGCGAACAAAATACCTTAGACATAGTTTGACTTACCTACCACCTACCATTTTCTTTATACACCTACCCCTTAGGATATTACGAATGCTCAGTTAGTCTGTATCAATCATAACCTTAGAACCTACCAGACTGTCAAGACAATATATTGTCGAAATTCGAAGCGAGCGAAATATTACGTGGCTAGCTATAATTTAGTTTATATAAAATAAGCATATTTTTTCTGTTAATTGGGTTGTTTATCATTTTTTGATGAAATATAGCTGCGCATGACTAACATATAATTGCTTACAATGTCGCATAAAAACATTGATTTATTTATCGATGAACACTTTAGCAAGTAAATAAGATTCGCGATAATCTCAGGTCATTATTTTGCAGATTTTACAAGATCACATCGCAATTCTAATTTTTGTATTACGAATAATCTATTTTCCTTTGATCGAATCTTTATTATGAAATGGCGTTTGATCATGGGGTTACTCCTGTAACTCTAGTATAAAGCAAATTCAAAATCTTGAAACAACTAGGTATAGTTAAAAAAATTGTAAGCCAGCACTTTTTTGAATTGATAGTATATTAGTGATCAAACACTAATTAATAATTATATTGTAAAACTAACTAATATATTATAATTACTATTTTAAAATTTTTATTCAATAATAAATTATTTTATTTTATATATACTCAAAGCCATTAATTAATTGGCATAATTTCTAATAAATATCCTCTAAATTACGTAACAGATGCTTGTGATCCTCATTAGATGTGATAAAATATATCATTCGCCACGAATAAGATATATCATGCATACCCTTATTTGTATAGATAACTATATTGTAATTTGTTTTTGAATCGCAACTTTTCATTGAGTAATGTAAACTTTTATGTACCTATACTATTTAAGATCATTTTTACTCATTTTAAAAACAGAATAATGTTTTTATTTTATTTAATAATAAGACAGCTATTATACTAATTTGAAAACAAAATAAAATCAGCTATTGAATTTTAATTACGGTTACGGAGGGACATTCGAAATTATTTTTATTGGAGACGGAGATTATAAACCCACGTTGTTCATATAGAAAAAAGGTCCGATTGCAAATTAACATGACGAATGGTAAGTAACAATATGTATGACCCTAATAAACGAGATGATTACTATGAACCGGATATCTTGAAATGTAACGTAACGTAACGTAGCGTAATATAGTCATGAAATTTATTTTTAGTAATAAGTAATATATTAACGTCGGGCGCCTTTCTGAATTTACAAAGCTTTATGAAAATATTTTCATCATTAAAATTGAAAACTCAAGCTGCAGCATTTTCCCCGTCCGGGCGTGCTTAAGTGTTCATCCTCATTTTTAAGCAACAAAATTTTTGTGATTGTGCATTTATCATTCTTAAATACCTTTTCGCAATTGAATCTTCTTTTCTTGCCGATCTGCGTCCACTATTAAATAAATAAATATTCCACAACGTATTTTGTACTTTCTTTCCAATTTCGCCAAACTTCTTGCAATATTTAACTGTCCAACGCATTTTAGAATCGGTAAAAGGGCTAATAATTAAGTATTGAATATATTAGTTTTATATGGCATACAAATATAACAGGATATTTAACACTGCGTTATTTTGTATGACTAAATCAAAATTAAAATAATATAATTATTTAATTCTTGTTTTCCCATAAGAAATACAAGATATGTGTTAGTTTAAAAATGTTACTTAATTTTTTTGTAAATATAAAAAAAAATAACTTTTATAAAATTAAACGGTAAAAAACAAACGCATAAAAACCAAGTTTTTATTATACTCACTTTCTTTGTAAAATATAACAACAATTAAAGAAGAATTAAAACATATGACATAACACTAAACTTACAGTAATTTAGTATATTTCTAAAATGTCAGATGTTTTCATAAGACACTTCATACTTTGAAGATTAAATTCTAAAAACATTTGTCAGTCAATTTAGATTTTCGACATTCGTAGTGAAGAACCTATTATGTATACCGACGGAGTAATTCAAATTTAGAAAATATTCCGCGACGTTATCGGGCCGCTATGCTAGTAATCAAAGTTTTCTAATGATTCCAATTTGAAAAAACCAATAAAATTACTAAAAATCCGAAATTATACTATAATTATTAATTTTTTTTAACGAAACTTTGATAGATCTTCTTGATTGTTGCCACGAGTCTACTTGCCAAGTTTCAGCTCGATTGGATCACGGGAAAAGGGTTAAAAATTGATCCAAAGTTTTTTCACCCGGCAAGTCGGCAAGCAAGCAGACGCCACGAGTTAAAAGAAAGGAAGTAAAAATTTTATACTCGCCTAAATGTCATCCGAATTTTTTCATTAATAATTTTTTTAAATGTGCTTTTACTTGTAATTTTTTATTTATTTGCTTTTAAATTACTACTAAAAAAACTGAATATATTTAATTTTACAGTCGATTACCTTCAAGATGCACGTGTATAGAATATAGCCGGGTTCAGATGGTTAGCCTAGTATTACCCTTAAAGATTCGTTGAGGCCAGCTTTTCTCTTCCAATCTCTCCCTTACGGAGTTCCGTTCATCCGCTTTGTTTACTTCATCCTTTTTCAATCAGGGCTGAACCTTCATTCGTCAGTCAGGAATGGAGTTCCCCCACTTTAAGCGTCAGATTGTAATCTCACCTCCACCCCGAGAATACATTGTTTGTGGGCACCGTATATTTTCTATTACGTACGAAAACGAAATTGCAAAACGCACGCCTTAGAAATATCTCAAGAATTTGAAAGAAAATGCAACGTAGACCTTGAATAATGTAGGAAAATCGTTTTGCCTTGATCCTTTTTTTGTTGGTATACTATATTATGAATCCTTTATAAACTGCTGAAGAAAATCTAAATGCAGATAAAATCAAACATTCAACCTTCGCATTTATCCTACAACAATAACTGGGCGTTCAAGCAATCGGTTAACATTTATTTTAAATTACAAATCTTATGATTTTAAAATACATAGTATTTCCCATTATTACTGCAACACACGTGAAACCAACAAATAGTATGAATATCTTGGGAAAGTTCTGGAGAGAAAATTGTACGAAATGGAGAAAATAAGAAAGAAAGAAAAATGCTAAATTTAAAATGAGGCTAAAAAAATTAATTTCAAATAAATTTTAGATATTTTAAAAATTGATGATATTTTTTTACAATATTCTTATGCGTTTGTTCTGTGAACACAATTAATATATTTTGTCCGCAGAGATTTAATTAAGATCCATTTAATAAGTCTCACGGAGATGGAGCTCTTTATATGGGAAACGTGTATGGAAGTCTTTATAGGGTGGCCCAGGGCCTATGACCTGTACGAGCTGGCTTAAATAATCACCTTATTCATTTAACGCTCTCATGTTCTAAGTCTGTATTCTTTCAAATATTTGAAGGGACTATTCTAGATATATCTATGGCCCTTCCTCTAAGTTATTACTCACATAAATGTTGCATTATGTTAAGTGACCCCTTATCCAGCAAACATAGGTCACAAAAAACATTCCTGGACCACCCTATAAAGACTTTCATACACATGTCCCACATAAATAGCTTCATCTCTGTGAGACTTCTATAATTTATTTAATTAATTTATTATATTATTTGGTTATATTAGAACTTTTATATATTTATGTTTACTATTTAATTATGTGTATTTAGTTAGGTACAGTGTTATAAGAATAATGACAGTATTAATATTCCTATTTTTGGGTTTCAAAAGCTTTGTTTCGAAACTGAGCATTTTTATAAATTACGATATATTTTTGCCAGCAAAAATTTGTAGAAAACAATATTTCTTTGTTGTTAGATGATATATTTTTTTCCAAAAATGATAATATTCAGGACACGGCGGGTTAACATTAGCACCCTGTCATGCGCATGATGTGAGGCAGCCATTCATCATGCCCTCACATATAATCACGACCTGCGTTGGGTATATTTTAAGAATAAATAATGCTTTTTCCTATCTTAAACGGACCATGTGTAGGCTTTATGGAAAATGATTTTTCTTTACTTATAAAAATATCAAGGTGTACAAGTGAATTGATACGGTTTGCTAATAAAATTAATAAGTAGTGTTCTATAATACATTAAAAGAAAAACAAAGATAGTTTTATAATTTTCTAAAAATTGTTTTGAGCTCTTTCGTTATTTAAAAAATATAAATTAAAATAGAGGGTTATAAAAAAATAGTTCAAAACTGGTACTGAGATAACAAACATACTATTATTTATTAAAAATGAAAAAAAAAGGCTGCAAGACTGAAGAAGAATAACATGAATAGGGGTCGTTAAATTCATTAAGAGAAAAATTATAAAAAGTGCAACAATAGCGATTGTTGCACTCTTTCGCTCACGAGCAAATACTCTTCCATGGTATATATTGGACAATATATCAAATGAAATGATGAAGTACGCAGGAAATAATTTACCACACGAAATTCATAAACTATTCAATAATATCTAAAAGAATTTCAAGACACCACAGGTCTGGCATACGAGTATCACTGTAGGCCAATAAGCATATGCTAGTGGAAAGCAAAGTCAGGATATATAAAACATGCATAAGACCTATCATGACATACGGTATCGAAGCAAGAGCGGACACGGTGAGAACTAAACACCTCCTCAGAACTACCAAGATGCAGACTCTAAGACCCACTGCGGGCAAGACCCTCAGAGACAGAGTGCCCAATGCGGAAATCCGCTGCACCTGTGACATACACATTGTAAAATGGAGCAGGCAGTTAAGGCGTTTCTGCAGGGACTAATCGAGAGAATGGAGCAGACGAGACTTCCCAGAGCCGTTGTGCGCGGGATTCCAGAGGGGCGCCGACCACCAGGAAGATTACCAAGCAGATGGAGAGAGAGCTGTACGTTCTCGTCACAAGACCAGGACTGATCAAGGATCTAATAAAAGAAGAAGAAGAAGGCATTTTTGGACCTTCAAAGTTTCCCGTTGCTTAGAAATACGGTGTGGGAGGCTGCTGACATTTCAAAGGACCGCTAGATGTACAATTTTCTCAACAAAATGTAAAACAATTATCCATCACATACCTTCAATGCTTCCTAACGTTATACTTTGAATACATTACATGGTCGGCCACCACAACGTTTAAAAACTTGTTGTATGAAATATAAATGTAAAAATCTTCTAATTTTTTTAAGGATAAAAAAGTAGAAGACAGAAGAAGCAGGAAAAGATCTCTAAAATAATAGAGCGACAAAACAGCGGAAACAAAACACTTGATATATATATATATATATATATATATATCTATATATATATATATATATATATAATAAGCAAGTATGCTATGTATGCTAAAACGAAATCTGGCCTTGGCTGGGCCATCTACAGTCTACAGGCCCAACGTAAGATTATCCGGTTAATATCCATTATCTATGTAGTGGAGCAATTAATTCCAGAGGGATAATATTGTACTTTGGATAGTAAGATATCTACCTTAATCGAGGCAAGAAAGTTGTGCTATGCTTCCTGCAAAGCTCAATGAAATGGGAAATTAATTATAAAATAAAACATGGGGTCTACGATGATTTCACAAAAAATCATTTACAATTGTTTCCACTATCATCGTTTTATTCTCCTTTATTGGTTCATTGTATATTTATTCACTTAATACGTAAAGGATAAAAAGTAAATAATTATGGTAAAATAAAATAAAATCATTTTGTATTAAAACCACGAGTTTTACTAAATATCTTGTCAAAACTGTTTTAAATATTGCTTTGAAGTGACTTAAGCGAAACCGGTTGATGTGATATTTAATAAAACTTGTGGTTTTAATACAAAGTGATTTTATTTTATTAAATCTAATACGTAAAACCACAAAGAATTGCCTTTTGTGAAAAAAAAGTTAACAATTTTGATCAGGAGCCTCTTTCAGTAATATTAATAAGATGTACAAAGGAATACTGTTACCTACAAATTGTACAAAGTAAAAAATATTTTTATGTGTAGGTATGTTCAAATCCAGCTCATACAGGATGTAAGCCCTGGGCCATCGTGTAAAAGGACTTCCACAAACGTTTCCAATGTTCATAGCTTCGTCTCTGTGAGACTTCTATAATTTATTTTAAATAATAAGATAAAACAAAAAACATAAACATGTTTTATGTCGATCCATATTAAAGATTCTCACTGCACTTTAACCTCAAGTAATATATTTTTCACATATTGGTTGCTTAAATATTCTCTCCACGAAGACCGCGCACCCCAGTATTTAAACACACTGCTCTAAAATGCATCCACATGCAAACATATGTATACGTCCATGTGTTCCATGTACATGTCACACGATTCTATCATCCAGATATCACAGTATTTGACAAAATGAGAAGTACTGCTTAAGAATTTGAGTATATTTTAAGATACATGTAAAGAAATCGTCTGCACATTTGTTTGCTTTTGATTACGATTTGCGTACTTTCTTAAAACCATGTTGTCCTAAATCTACATTTTTATTTTTTCAGCGTAATTTTAGTCAAATATATGTACAATAATTGTATATATGTACAATAATAATTGTTGATACGAGTATGTATAAATACATTTTTTTGGTTACAAACAGGATTGTCGTAGAACTTTTATACTAATTTGGAGGTTCTCTATCTCGAATGATCCGCGTTTAACTTGTAATAAATCCTCATAGTTATCTGCAATCCTTAGCTAGCACATGGGCGTGCATAAATCAAACCAGGTGACATATTGCCAGGAAAGTTCGGCACCGCAGCGGTTGCCTACGAGAGGAGCGCTCTGCCCGCGTATTTGCATCGAGTCTGCGGCCATTTATTATTCAAGGTACATAAATTCAACACTGAGATGTTGCCACTTCAAAACGAATCGACATAAGTGAAAATTCAAAAACGTGTTTCCAAAGCATTTTAGATGGCTTAACGCGAGACTGCGCAAAAACTAGTAGTAAGGTTATGCAGTACACGAAAATAGAATTGAAAGCGACCAAAACAGATTCCTAAGATACCTAGACCTCCGTTCATTTAGATCTCATATAAGCAATGAAGACTCTGCGAAGTTTTTTAACATGCAGACCCTAACTCGTCGAAGAAACATAGCTGACGCGGTGATGCTATTCAAAATAACACACAATCTAGTTGATAGTCCGGAACTTCTTCAACGAATATCTTACCACATCCCAATTCGCAATAACAGACATTCACCTACTTTTCATCTCCCCTTTTGTAAGACCAACTCAAAACAAAACTCCTTTATGTACAGATCCACAAATTCATTTAACACAAACTATCACCACATTGACATTTTCAACGCAACAATAAGAAACATAAAACAAACAATATCTACACTACCGCACCCAAACTAATTTGTATATTATATCTTCCCTTCTACTCCCGTCCCACATTCCCCTCCACCCTCTCCATTTCGCTATTAATGTATGTTAAAGTAAATTTTTAAATTCAGTGGAAAATTTTTAAGATTGTTTTGATTCAAAATAAATAAATAAATAAACACACAAATACACACACTCACACAAACTCACTATTGGACATGTTTTTTCTTATTCTTTTATCGATTGTATATATGTGTTTTCTTGTAATTGGCCCAAAACTCTGTACATCAATTATTGTTTTTTTTCAAGATTGATTAATTATATGGCTGTAAGAAAACCAATAAATGAAAATAAATAAATAAATAAGTAAGCAGATTGCAGAATTTCGCAAACACTCCAGAAATAAATAAAAAAAGGCATGCGCAAACGAATACCATCTTTAGCTGCTTTTACATACTGTATGCGAACTTCCTATAGATCTTACGCTATTTCAAGAGAATGTCCTCGGCCAACATGGTAATTTGATATTTTCAAATACAGGCTATCGACAGGTTATTAATGAGTGATGGACAGTATTTGATTTACAATATCACCGCACAGTTGTGAAATGCATAGGTCTTAAGTTCAACTCGGTCTATTTATGAAATTTATTCCTTTTAGACGTAAATCAATCAATATATGTATAAATAAATGCGTGTTTCCCTACCCGCCAAGTTTTCTTCAAAACCAGCCACTACCGCCCACTGGTGGTTATGGTGGTAGATAGCCCTTGGTGTCACATCGAAAGTAAGCAAGTTTGGTGGGGGTGGCTGAGCGTGGGTGGGAGGGGGTGAAGAAAATGTTCTTACTAGCACATTGTTTTGTTATAGAAAGGCCGAAAATGATTCAGATTATTTCAGAATGGGCCCCGCCAACTGTGTTGGTGATTATGAAATTACGAAAGTTACACGAAGTTACGGGGGCAGATAGACAGACGGACGGACAACGAAATTATTATGTTTGATTGTACTACTAATGTCATTATTACAATACAAAAAGTTAATAAATAAATATAAATAAAATGAAACAACTTCAACAAGTTAAAACTGGTAGTAAATAGAAACTGAGAGTAAATAAGAATTTTCTCCGCGGTAATTATAAAACTCATTTCATTCGAAATTGAATGACGTTACAGGATTCCATGGAATTTACTGCTGGAATTTCCAGTGGAGCATTGTGATGTTAATCAGGGGGGCGTAATTAAAAACTTTGCTGGAATATGGCATTGAGTGGGCGACAGGAGACTCGAGGAGCTGCGTGCGCTGTCACCCAAGTGGGAGAATCTGGACTAATTAAATAAATTAACATTCATTTTCAATGCGACATGGAACTCCAGACGAGTCGTCTTACTCGGAACTAATATCACGAGGAGTGATTACAGTCACACGCAGAAAATTTAATTTCTACGTCATTTTGATTTTCTTTGTTCTAAGTTCGCGTGACGCAGACACCGAGCGTGTAGAGTGCAATTCTGTAAGAATATAATAAACAGTTGATTTGAATCTTTGTTTGACGTAATAATTATATTAAACAAAGAAATACAATTAATTGCGTGTTATTTACTGGGATCCCCTTTAAATTGGGGAGGCCTACTTTGATGTTGTTGAAGTTGTGCGTAGAAAGATTAAGAGGATTAAAATAAATAATATTTGTGCGATTTTACCCTTTATTTGCTATTCAGTGTAACTGGTACAAAAAGCAGTAAATAGGCGTAATACAAAATTCGTATTTTATTTAATCCTTAAATGTACATATTGAGCAAATCCTACTAAAAATAAATATTTATGAACATTATGTGATAAAAAACTATTCTATCTAAAAATATTTGGAAAACAGAAAAATATCATATTATATAATATTTAATATCACATAAATGACGAGAAAATTCTGTTGGCTCGGAATTGATGAAAGTTCTTAATTATATTATTAAATTTATACTGTTTTCACATTTATTGCTCAACATTTAAATTAAATATATGACACTTATAATTTTAAAGCCACTTAAGATGTTAACATACTCAAATTTTTACCATAACACAAGTTAACAGCATGACTACAGAGAGAGTAGAAATTTGAACCTGATTTTTTCCAAGGCTTAAATCAATTTATTTGACTTGTGTGAAAGCAAATGAATTTTAAATATTCGATTTATATTACATTCATAATGGTCTAACGTTTTACAAAAGATAAATCAGAAATATTTATAAAAAAAAAAGCAAATTTTGTGGTCGCTTGTCCCCTTAACCCAAAGTGTAAAGAATATTTTCTATTTCAAATTGAATTAAGAAGACTCCTCCAAATATTATTTTCCTACTAGCTATATGATACTATATGATATTTATTTATTTAAAATACAGGAATTTTTACAAACCTAACATAAAAATAAGATTTATAATAATAAACCAGAAAACTAATAAGTAGAAATAAAATAAAATTTAAAAGAGAAACGAACAATCGTTAATAATTAAAAAACTTTAAAATAAATAAATATATACTAGCTGTAACCCGTTAAAAATGACGGAATATTGGTTCGCGTCTTTTATTATAGCCATATTATGCATCAATCGGCCGGTTCGGGTTTGGTGGCCCGGGGTGGCGGCGGTTTTTTTAGCGGTGAATTCGAACGAAATTACGGACGTTACGTGAAGTTACAGGGAAAGACAGACGGACGAACGGACAGAACACGAAATTATTATGTTTAATAAACAATGATAACTATTAAAAGTAAACAAAAATAATTAAAACCTTTAACAAAATAAAAGTATAGTAAAAATAAAAAATAGGAAGTAAAAACCAAATTCAGAATGGTAGTAATTCGAAGAGAACAAAAAATAAATAAAAATTAAGACCATTAAACTGTCCTTAATTCTACTGGCATATTCTTGAGTAATTTTTTAATTCGGGAATACTCTTACAGCGTAATCATAATAATATACCAAATTCATTTGAGAAAAAGAATTGCATGAAGTATCGAAAGCAATGGGTTTGGAAATGAACATACAAAAAACAAAAATTTTAACCACATCCAAACATAAAATCACAATAGACAATTGGAAAATAGAAACAGTTGACGAATATGTGTACCTTGGTCATAAGATAAAGCTGGGAAAAGAAAACCAAACAGCAGAACTACCAAGAAGAATAGTTCTGGGCTGGGCAGCATTTGGTAAATTGAAATACTTGTTTGAAAATAAATAAATCCCAGTATGCCTGAAAAGAAAAATGTTCGATACATGTATCCTACCGATCGATGTTGACATATGGCCTAGAAACAGCAACATTAAGAGAAAAAAACATACACAAATTAAAGTGTACACAGCGGGCCATGGAAAGGTAGATGCTCGGCGTGAGCCTTCGAGATAAAATCAGTAATGAAGAAATAAGACATCGAAAAAAATTTGCCAATATTATGGACCGTATTGCGAAATTAAAATGGCAGCGGGTTGGACATATGGCTGGACAGGAGGATACAAGATGGGCACCCAGAATCCTGCAATGAAGGCCCTGGACGAAAAATAGAAACGTCGGAAGACCTCCCAAAAGGTTGTCTGGTGACAGTCCAGCAAGCTGGAAGAACCTGGACGCAAAGGGGAGAAACAGAGATGAGTGGAGAAAAATGGCTGAGGAAAAAGAAGAAGAAGACCCATTTGACAATATCACTGGAAGACGTGTCACACCGCGGTCAGCTAAATCGGAGGCACTCTGACAAGTTGTTAGTACCAAGGAGACCACCAAGTTTGCGGAACGAGCTTTCAGCATTGCGGGCCCAGCTATGTGGAATCAGCTGCCATCAGTGTGGAAAACCAGGAATTTTTCAAGAAGAGCCTAAAAACTCACATATTCGGTGTCGGATGTTGCATCTGTAAAGTGCCCTTGAAGCGCCTTTCACGCAAAAACGGCTCTATATAAATCATCACAAACATAAACATAACATACACATAACTATTTATGCAAACACAATTAGAATAATGGTGTGCTTTCATCGTTTCTCACAGTTTATTGGTGAAAATGTCTCGGGCGTTTCGTTCCCCCTTATTTTAATGGCACGGCCCTCCGCCGCGCCGCCGAAGCGTGTTTACAGGATCTTTCAGAACTTTGAATACAACATTTTAAGACACGAATGTCTTCGATTCTTTTTACAAGGATTCATTTGTAGATAGGGATGACTTATTGTCCTTATCAAGTCACGTCCGCCAAATCCATTTCTCTTATTCAGTTTGCTCCGCCGCGCGTTTTCTTTATTTTGTCTCCGCTCGGATGCGGCGCACTCGTTTCGGTAGGGTGGATGGATTAAAAATTTTGCTTTAGAAATGTATTTGATTTTTTTACTATTCATTTTGTGAAAAAAATTAAAAGCATTGATTTGGTTCATGAAAGTGTAATGTCGAGAATACCTTACTAATACTTACTGATTTTTTACACCTCTTCTTTTTGTCTCTTTTTATTATTGTTTCTGTATTTTTTCAATGTTTTTAAGTAATTTTTTATATTTTTTTTATATACTTTTACATTGTTTATGCAATCAACAACATTAAGGAGAAATAACCTGAAATTAGACGCATATGAATAAATATCTAATTGTAAAACAATTTTATATACAAGCAATGCCTATCTCAACACATATTCTTCTGGTGAGACAGGCATAGTAGGTACACCCCAAATTGTATATTATATGCGATTAAGAAAGAAATAAATGAATAAAATAAAATATCACTTTTTAATATGTAAAAAATATTATTGTATCGTAGTTAGTACCAAAAACTTTGAGGGAATCTTCTTGATTCAATTATGAAAAGGAAATATTCTTTACTTACTCTGGGTGGAATGTCAACAGTTTTGGAGATAAGCGACATCAAAGTATGCAAGGGACATTTTTAGCGCTCTTTTCAGCAGCATTTTTAGCTTGAAGAATAGCCCAAAATCACGTGGAGCCATATCGGGAGCCTGACAAATCAGAATAATCCTATGTTTGGTAAATAAATAAAGAAAGCCTAAATCAGATGCGATGAATGGACGGGTGCATTATTCCTATGGAGTTGGTCCATCGTTAGCAGTTTTGCGGACATTCTCTACAAGCTCAAATTCTCGGTCAAAATTGAATTTATCGAAAGAATGCCTACATCCACTTTGTTTGCAAGTTCTCGACTACGATATGACGATCCTGTATGAGCAACGTCCGCACTTGGTCAATCACATTGTTGTTTCGGGTTGTTGAGGGCCTACCAAGACACCAATGTGCCGCTATCCTTGAGATGTTCATAGCATCGTTCCTTGTGGGATCTTATGAATGGTCTCCACTTGGGCTAGCCAAGCTTTTGGTAAAATTTAAAGCGATTGCGCAGATGAAATCTTCCGTCATTTCACAACTGACACACAATTGACAATCCCACGGGCACTACACTTCTTCATTCAGAGTCTAACTGCCTGCAACTGAAGATTTTTTGCCTTTTGAAAAAAAATCATGCAGGTGCATACACGTCCTTTATACATCTCCACGAAAGGTAAGCAAGCTTCCGTGCTACATTTGTTTGGGCGGAAAATCATAAAGGTTCAATATTATTTGAATACATATATATATTTTTAATCAAAGGGTCCCCCAATAAAATTTATCACGCATTGGAAATAGGAAGGTAAGATTTTTTAAAACTTATTAATATTTTTGAAATCAAGATCATCTTAGCAATTTACCATGATCATGGTGTATACTAGTGTTAACGTGTATACTGTTACTTACTATGTTCGTGTATACTAAACGTAATACTATTCTGATTTTATAAGAATCATATTTGCCTTCATCTTATCGTTGAAGACAAAAACGAATCTTCAATTCTGCGAATTTATTTATGTTTTTTATAATCAATATTTTAGTACCTTTGTATTCATATAAAAATTTCTAGGCGGATACCTTTTCAAATCCTTAAATTGTCGAGAGTTATTAGTCTTGAGCATGCAGTCTCTAGTGTGGTATATTAGTAAATTATTTTAATTACACTAAAATAAGCACTGTAATACACACATGTTGAATTATTTTGTCAGTACTATAATTTTGAAAGAAGCAGTTCCAATCATCAATGGATGTAATTAATAACTAACTTTAATATAGAATTTCATTAACCTATTCACGTAGGGTAGCGGATCGTATGGTGAGGAATTATGAATATGGAATATGGAATATTGATCCCTTTTTTGAGAAATTCGACCGTGAAATAAGCAAAAATTTAAAATGTGCACACTTTCATTCCAAAAATGGCAGGAAGGGGTCTTCAGCCAGACTTGAATTCTTCATAACATAAAAATCTACTAACCATAGTTATGATAAAAAAATAATATTGTTTTTCCGAACCCTAGTCACCATAAAAAGTCAACAAAATTGGTGACTATACTCCAGAATTACGCATATTTCATTTAAATCGTAGTATTTATAATATTTTCTATTATTTATAATATATAATAAACCTATTTTGTATTCTTTGTTGTATATCTATATGTTGATTAACCTTTCATCTTTTATGGGAGGAGAAGACTGATTTTTTGTTTTTGCTTGTCGCTGCGAAGTAAATTGAACCTAGATCCAAGGTGATGGCTGATAAAAAATATTTTGGGCTACACTCTGACAGGGTATATGATTAAAAATTTAATATATTTGAAATGGTCAAGCGACCACACATGGAATGACTCAATCATTTCCTTCAGGGGAATCGTTAAAAGTTTTAACAACCGAAGAGTGCATGGGAAGATGTATGAAAGTGGACAAGGCAAAGACGTGTGTCAGGACAGAGCATTCTATTCTCTCTGCGTACTCCTGGGAAAAAAACGTGATTGTTAATTTGTAAGAATCCCTTAATGTTTTGTATGTTTTGCGAGAGAAAGGTTTTTTGCGGTGGGCCATGTCGAAAGTCGAAAGACGAGAGGAATATGAAGATCCCCACTCATTGGACGAAGCCAGATGCTGAGAAAAGATGAAGATTCATTTAAGGGCGAGTTTACGAAGATCACGATCCCCGGTCGCGAGGGACCGACGTGGTCGAATTTAAACAGTGAGAGCGTAATAACATTTTTAAATTCCTGGAGAGGTATTTCGAGCGCTTTCAGCTTTTCCAATTCCCGTATTCCGCCGGCGGAGCGAGCGGCGGACGAACTGCGCTCATGTTGCTACAATATCGCACGGCGAAACGCACAAAGACAATCGTAATGAGAGGGCCGTAATTCATATAACGAAGCGGGCCGGCGAGAGCGGCGCTAACGAACGCGTAATGAATTTCAACGGCGGGAAACGTGACAAATTGTTGAAAAATGAACACTTGTCCATAGTTCATTTCGGTGGTTACATATAAATATAATAGAGCACTCCTCCTTCGGTGCTGTATATATGCACTACCACCACCCATTTTAGGGATGCGATAGTAAATATACATAGAACATACAAAAAATAATTAAAAATATCAAAATTCTATGAATAATTTTTAAGATTTTAATTTTTAATAATAACTGTGTACGTTAAAAATAATGAAAATATAATAATAATATATATTAATAATAATAATAATAATAATAATAATAATAATACTAATAATATAATAATAATAATAATATACATAATAATAATAATATAAAATAATGATAATAGTAATAATAATAACTTAGCTTCGAAACTGGAGAGAGCTGGCACTAGACCGAGATGAGTGGAGGAAAATTATTGAGGAGGCCAAGACCCACCAAGGGTCGTAGTGCCAAGAACGATGATGATGATGAATAATAATAACTTATTTACCATCACGCCTTTTCCCCGTGGGGGTAGTCAGAGAGGATAGAGCGCCACAATCTTCTGTCTTGACGTACAACTCTCGCCTCATCCACATTCGTACATTTTCGTATGCAAGCTCGCCGTTTGTTGAGGCTTCTAACGGAACCATCTTCCAGTATCTGGTTAATCTGGTCATGCCACATCTTCCGCGGTTACCCTCTCTTTCTGGCGCCATAAACTTGCTGGTGTCTGGAATGGGGCTCGAACCACCGACCACCAGATCACTAGGCGAGCATCGTAACCCCTACACCAACAAACTACTTAATTGTAATAATTAAAAAATTAACCAACTATTTAAACATCGTGTCGCTTCAGACAGTAGACAGATAGAAAGAATGCTACACTCTTCGGTCGTGTAACACCACTTTTGCTTCGCCCACTTTCATACATCTTCTCAAGCACGTTTTTCAATTATTGACGGTTTTAACAGGGCAGTCTACCAATATTTGGTTTATCTTGTCATGCCTGGTCTTACGCGTACTTTGTTCACTTCGTTCTTTGGACATTTCGTGCCTTCCACACTGGTCTCATATTTTAACTTGAAAACTCTGCATTGTGACTGGTAAATGTATGTGGGTATAAAAAAAAAAATTTGCAATTAAAATAATTTATTGTTATATATACACTATGTACGTCTTGTGGGTATTGAATATATAATGGTCGAGAGAAAAATTTCATAGTTTTGACATTCCGCAGTGAGTTGATGTGTCGGGTTTTTTGTTTTTTAGAATATATTTTTCGCAGTTCAGAAACGTTTAAAAAATTCTGCATGTGTTTGTTCTAGTCGTCGCATCGCATTGTTACTTTCAATATTTAATCTAGGAAGCAGCCAGATTAAATATGAGGGCTTAAAAATGTTTACATTTTGTTTGAAATTTGTTTTTTTTTCGTATGTCTGAAATTCGACTGCTTACCTGTGCAGGATGGTTTAATTCATCACTTTTTTGGGAATTGCAACTATTTACATAAAATAATAAAAATATTATTTGCAAATCATCAAAAGGTCACTGTATCATTAATCTAGTTATTTGATAATGTTTATACAGGTAAACTTACGCCAAGCTTTGAAAATATAAAAAATATTTTTTGAGGTATAAAAAGGGAGCATTGGTATTGCAATATCCTAAAAAGCATTTGCGGTAGTAACTTTGATGCAATGAGACATTTGTACGGATAAGCTACGTGAAAAATAACAAACTGTGAGTCAATCACTGATATTTTCGCACGTCACAATCACTGTGATTGAGTGTATGAAATACACACACACACAACGGTGATCAATATTTGAAAGTAACGTGATTCGTGCTTCTTATTTGAAAAAATATAAAATATTTTTAGAAAAATTACTACATATCAGCCCCGATAACGGATCCTCCAATAGGATCCGAAACTTTGGTTGGAAAGATCGTATTCATCCGTCGGAATATTCAAGAAAATTCTAACCAGAAGATATTTATATTTTATTTACGAACTAATTTTTATGATTTGCTTAATTTAATTTCAATTTCTATTTTCTCACCACTGTTTTATGCAAACCTATTCTCTAGTGATTATTCTACTATTATCATTCATAACTATTCGAATCGCTTCAAAAAAACAATGTTAGTATAAAACTTTTCTTCTCATTAAATAATCTAGGTATATACATTTTAAAATAATCTGCATGTAACGCTATTTTTTCATACTATTTCGCTATTTTTTGATACAGGCAATATGTGAATTACATGTTTCCCAAAATGTTTAATCCTACAGCTTCTTACCTTATGGTTTTGTATTTCGTTTATAATTTCATAGTAAATTGTAATTACAGTCATCGTTTTCAAACACTTCTACAATCCAGTACCATTCATACTCACAACAGTGAGTAACAATAAATCTCTTCATTAGTGCGGTTTACTTACTATTCTGTATAAGAACATAACTCACCAGTGGTTATTGTGTTTAGAACCTAGATCAACAAATTAAGATGAAATTCCTTTTCACACATCCCTGCATACTTCTACCTTATATTCTTCCTCAAAGCATTTCAACAGGGCGCCTTGACTTAGGTACCTATCTATAAGAAACTTACTGAGAGCATTTAATATCGCTGTTAGATATAGAGCTTTGAAATGATGTATCGATCTTTGGTCACTCCTAACACGTGTTTTTGGCGTCCAAAGCCTACAACATTTCGCCACATAATGTGAAACGTTTCTCGACGAATAAACTCAAATATTACCTCAAAACGTGGTTGTTAGGTATTGGCAGAAATGAAACTGAGCGGAAATTTATGGAAATGCTCACACGAGCCGAATACCTTTTCTTTATTTTATTTTATTCTTAACTTGTGTGTATTATTTTCTTTTCCTATTTCCTTTTTTTGTGTTTCAAATGATGATAAATATATAATACATTTTTTGTGACATAAATTGTTTTATTATTTTTGATTTTAATTTTGAAAAAATAAACGTTTTAATTTGTTCATTTAAATGATTAATTTAATTAAATTTGTTGTTGTTCTTTAGGTCCTACTGTTGCATCCTACAAACAGTCATGTTTGTCGTATAAATGTCGAAAGAATCTGTCTCCTTTATCACAGACTTCGGCCTAGTTAGGAAAACAAACGATATGACACTAATACGTATTGTAAATTACTTGCTTATACTTATTTATTGTGTAATGTACAACAGATAATTTTAGTGATGTTTAATGTTTTTTGGTAATAAATTATCATTCTTTTTCTCCATGTACCGTCTTTTATTGAAGATTCGTGACCAAGTTTCAATATTCTGATGTACAAATTCACTAGCATATCGGTCATTGAACCATTTTCTGAAGTAAAGCAGCATCTACTGATTTTAACTTCCCCTGCATCGTTAGTTGTAAGACATATTAGACAGTTGTAGACAGAGAATGTATGCGAACCATGTAGATACATAGATTTTCTACATTTGGCAGTGTCATTGGTTCTTTATTTTATGATTTACTACTCGTGCCTCTTAATACCTCTGCATTAATAATTTTGTCAACCCAAAAGATTGTCAACGTACGTTGATGTAAATATATTCAAAAATAGGGGAGAACAGGAATAATGAGAGCCGTCGGGTAAGAAGAGCGATGATGATTGAACGAAAAGTAGGCGCATTCTTGCGATCGTTAACACTTGGCCGCTTCTGTCAACTATCGAAAAACTTCACCTGACAAACACGAGTCGGTAGTGCCATGTGATAAGTCACGAGGGACGGTTGTGTGCTTTTCGATCCACGCTTATAAAAAACTGCTGATTGCGAGCGCCAAGATAAGCATGAAATTATTTTATTATGTTTATGCTTATTACATCCCTAGATTCATTTACTAACAAGTCCAATTGGTTAAATTGTGATTGAAAGTAGAATTACATATTTATATTATTACTTTTCAAAATGGTAATGGAAGCCTAGCATGGCTAAATGCAATTTGCGACAATGAGTCAGAATATTCAGAAGATGAAGCTTTATGTGCAATTTGTTTATCCACGGTAAAAAGTGGGGAGATGTGGTACCGATGCAAAAGTTGCGGAAACTAGGCCCATAAAGAATGTTCTGGCAGTGATAGTCCAGATACTTATATCTGTGCTTTTTGTTTAGGTCCGTAAAACTTTGGGTATTTGTTTTTCTTTAATAATTTCATCTTTATTGATTTGTTTTGGTTACAAAGTTGATTTTTATATATGTTTTACAAATAGTTCTACGTATTAATAACTAAGATTTCCTTTAAATTACTTTTAGTTAAATTTTCGGGAAAGAGTAAATATTATGGCTCCAATTTCCCATATAAGTGTTAAATGGGCTCTCATTACGCACGTGTCGGGTAATGGGAGCAGCTGACTTTTTTTGTAAAATCGTTATTGCACCTTCATACATGACTGTGATTATAAATGTGATTCAAATTTAGTTGGATAATTAATGTAGGAGTTCTCAATTAAAAATTATAAGAAAGTTAACAATTGTGGTTTTTATAACAAATTTCCCATAGTAGGCTCCTCATTACCCTGTTCTCCCCTAATACATGGCAAATGAATCACTTATTACAAAAATATATCATTATTTTTTAAAAGGGTGTTCTTTAAAATTAAATTCACTATAATTGTACGTAAATAAAATCACAACATAAGAATAAAAAATCTTAAAAATATAGAATAGTCCGAGTAATCTTTTTATGAAGGTTTCTCAAACTGACAAACAATTCATTTTCAAAGGCATTTCTCGGGATAGGTACCTGAATATTATTCAGAATTAATGAGGAGGATATTTCTTATTCACGTTTTTACCTAGATGAGGTAAGCCGCAATATTCTAACTGAATGCATATAAATACATATAGTGAATGCCTAGAAAAGTCGATAATACCTTAGATAAGGTTTTGTAACATTTTCTGTTATATTGAGAGATATCTAATAAATACGTAGCTTAAATATATTACATAAATCTGGTTAGGATCTTCACATTCATTTTCGAAAGAAATCTTTCAAATAATAGCTGTACCTAATTTTAATTTTTTCAAGACTTTTATTATGCTTACTTAAAACATTATTGTATTGAAATCATATTCCATTTCTTTTGATGAATTTAATTATTTACATAATTATGGACTATCTAAAACGCAGTGATCTAGTGCATTCTTGGTTCAAGCTTTTTCCTGGGAGTGAAGCCAGTTAATCCTTTTTTAGCTTTGTTCAAAAATAATAAGAACATCAGTGTATTCCTATATTCCACGCATATTTTTCTTAATTACGGTGCTCTCTGGTGTCGCGAAGTTTGTGCCGCTTATTTTGCATCCATTTCCATTTCATTCGCATTTTTAACAAATAATTATTTAAATGATTGGCGCGGTTTGTCTGGGTTTTTTCTTTATGCGTCTTTCGAAACATATAAGGAAATATAAAAACGTTCTCAGGTTTCACGGCCGTTCAGAATCTTCTGTGTATAGTTTTCTGGGATATTCTGCCATGTATATGTGACGTTTTTGGCCGACGTTTCGGATCCCATTGCAGGGTCCATCATCAGACCCTGCTATGGGTTCCGAAGCGTTGGCCAGAGAGGTCACATATACACGGCAAAATATTCCAGAAAACTGTACATAGAAGATAAGGAAATATGAATATAAAATAAATTGAAATAAATCAAATATTTAATCAACAATAGAAAATAATGTAGAACAAATTACAATTTTAAAATATTTTCAAAATTAAACTACTGAACCCTTATCATTCGAAGCAATACTGGTAACTTCACAACTTCATAAGAACGGTACCTTCGAAACCCAAACCGTCATTACGGCGTACCTCAAATAACATTATTTTACAAATACGGACCCAGACATTAATATAACATTAATTTTCATATTACGGTATCCCTTTTCAATAATAATTAATAATGTATAACTTTAATTAATACCCAAAATTCATCGCAATTAGCGAACATTAACCAAAAAGTAAATAAAATAAAAAAATTCCACACAGTGTAAGAAGTAAATAATTAGATTTCGAAACATTTCCACTTTATAAAACCTGAAATAAATTATGTACATAGGAATTCTACGAATAAAAAGGAATCCCTCAAAAGGCGAGACCCAAATCCCATTTTGCCGTTCGGGCTGTGTCAATTTGGAATTACAAAGCGGCCGAAACCAGCGGTTGAATTTTGGCATTCGGGGGCCCCGGGCCATCGGGCGCTGCGCTGGGGCGCCGGGTGCCGGGTGCCGGGGCGCCGCGCGGGCTCGGATAAGGGATTCCGCCCGGGTAGGGGGAGCGCCAATTGAATTAATTACAGATGCAGAAGTCGTTTCACAATATCCACAATGGTTGACTTGCAAAAGCCTACTTGGCGAATATTATGTAACGAGTCCCTCGAGCGATGTTATTAACACGGAAATGCTGTCTACGTATTTCGTGTATATTTTTAGATAGGTTTCAATACAAGAGCTGTAGAGACGTTTGAAAATCTACCAACTACTTATTTATGGCACATATATATATGTACATTAATTTTTATACGGTGGCCCAGGGCTTAAAACCTATATGAGGTTTTATATATATATATATATATATATATATATATATCTATATATAATATATACACGATATATACACATATATATATATGAAACCTCATATAGGTTTTAAGCCCTGGGCCACCGTATAAAAATTAATGTAAGTTTTTAATATAAATAGCTTCGTCTCTGTGAGACCTCTATAAATTATCTTAATTAAACATTTATTTATTTATTTTCATGTGTGTGATTATGCTAACTTTCCTCCGAAACAATAAATTTATATTAAAGATGCTTACTGCCTCATTACTCCCACCTGCTTTAACGTACCGGTCTGCATTAACATAAGACCGAGGTCCATGTTGACCGTATTTAAAAAATCGTTTAACCAAAAAATATATATTTACAACAAAAAAAATGAAATAGATAAATAAAAAAATATGTTCGGTTCGTGTAAGCGCTTCTACAAAGCTTTATACAGTTTCAATTTTGTGAAAAACAAATGAGATATTATTAAAGTTTGTCCATCGAGTAATGTTTCTTATTTATGGTGAAATTGAAACCAAGATTTCACAATTTCTTTCAAAAACAACACCATTATGATATAGTCTCCAATATAATGAATATGGTCCCTTGCGACTTTCTATCCCCGAAGATGAAAAAAAACACGAAGATGAAAGTACGACGTTTCACCAACATAAGATGATCCGCTGAAGAAACTAAACTCCATAACGAAAATTGCACTCCAATTGGTCCACTTTAAAGGGAAAAAAATTATATTGATGAATAAAAAAACATTTTTTGAGAAAAAATAAAATTAAACATATTTTTTCACCAAACTTCCAATTATAGATTTTCTTAGATCCAAGTTTTTTAAATGATATAACTCCCGTAGTTCTTTTAGTATCAGATTTTAAACATATTTTTAAAAATTTATATATAATATTAGATATCTTATGTGTCTTAATTAACATTTAACTAAACTTTAAACTTAACAAGTTGAGTTATTTTGTTAGTACTATAGTTTCTAGAGAAGAACTCCCTCTAATCATGAACAAAAATTTGTGTGTGTAGGAAAATTTTTAGAAATAATCATGCTGCACCATTTAGAAACTACCTTAACAATTAATAATATATACATGCAGCTCATAAGCCCTGAGTCACCCTATAAAGACTTCCATACACGTTTCCCATATAAATTTTTTAATGTCTGTGAGACTTCTATAAAATTTATCTTAATTAATTAATAATATTTCAGATGTTCGTTAACCAGCTTGACGCATCAAAAGGAAGGCTTTTGTAAATCTGCATTTTTTCAATAATATTGGGCCAAGAAAAAAGAGAATAACTTGATCAAACGTTGTACAATTGTAGTTTTCGAAATGTAAAAAACAGTTTTCGAAAATAATATTATATGATTGTCCAGATTCACGACTCGCCAATTCTACCATCTTCTTAAAAGATATTTTATTTAAATTCTGTGTGGATGTGAATCAAAATACGTAGTTTCTCAGGATGTAGATAAAAATAAAATTCTACGATTGTACTTTCAAAGTTTTCATGGTCGCCTTACAGCACAAAAACATTCAGAAAAGTGTGCGGAAAGCGGAAAATAATGAGCGGTGCGGTAATCCGCGAGCACGTTTTTAGTGGAGCGGATATTGAATAAAATTTTCAGCAGCTGGAAAATATTAATAAAATATTTAGGACTTGAAAGAAAATTAAAATTATACACGCGTCGGAAAAATATTACACACTACTCTGCACCCAAGAGACTGAAACCAATAACATGAGAATGAGTAGAGAAAATGCATTCGTTATAAAGAAAAATACCAAATAGGCAAATATTTTACGGTATAATACAAGTATTATAATTTTATGTAACTTTGCGCTTGACGAAAATATGATTTTTGAAAAGCATATTCAAAGTTCGAGTATGAATATATGTATAAAGTATGAGTATATTCGTATGTACAAATGTGTACCTACTTGTAAAATATTTCTCAGGTAATTAAAAAAATATATTTTTAATACTTAAGGTTTTTAATTCGTCAGAAATACAAAATTAAGAAAATCATTTATTAAAAACGTAAATGTAATTTAGCAAACTAGTAAATTTTGTACAAAGCATAACTAATAATTTAACTTCAAACGGTTACGATAACCAATAAAATATGCAAGCTCTTTTATAAATCAGTCAGTATACATTTATAAAATTATGAAAATTCACTGTTATCAATACCGGTTGACGCTAAATTAATCCTTTTGGTATATTAGCTAAAATTTAATAATTATATCCAACCATAATGTTAATGAATTCTGAAATTAAATAATTTCAAAATTCGAAATTATTTAATTTCAGTATTGGTAATAATAATTATTTCCTCAAGTTTTTCATATTATCTGACAATTGATCGGTAAAGTTCCTTTCTATTGGTTAAACCTCCACTAATAATATTTTCAATTGGCGGTGGATCAAGGCTTTCCATTGGTTTTTAATGCACATAAAACAGCATTACAATTTAATAAATTAATCGAAATTCATCGCAACATAATAATATTGAAAATTGTAGCAAACAGGGCATTATGCGAAAGTGTTATTTTGATGCTCGGACCCCGGTGTAACGACTAACGAGTAGTTAACGAATATTGTAATGAGGGAGGTAGGCTAGGGCGGCGCCATTTTGGCGGCGTTGTCGAATTTTAACCATTACGAGCTGTCATTTAGCTGTAACCCAACTGCTGGACTACGTATGTAAAAAAAAAGCAGTTAATAGAATGTTGAAAATGTGATTAAAAATCACCGCCGCCGGAAGATTGAAAGTATTACAAAATATAATTTTATTTGTTAGGTAGTCAATAATAATTTAATAAACGGTGAAAAGTGATGAGCCAACGTCGGCCAATAAACAGAAAATAAGTTGGTGTTCGTAAATGATTATTATGATAAATGATTATTTTAATCAACTCGCTGGCCGGCGTTCTCTTCTATCACCTTTTAATCTCATTCTGAACCTGGTATCTCGACACAATGCGCCACAACCGATTTCCGCATACGTGTCGATATTGTACAATAAATTGATATAACATGATACAGCGTACTCGGAGTTTTTTGAGAGAATCGAGTACTGCCCCCAAATCAATAAGATAAATATTAAATAAATACTTTTTACAGATAAACTTGTTATGCTCAGCTTTTTAAATGTATTTGCCTTGGAACGATCTATTATTAAGGCTCAGCTTATTATTATTATTAGATTGGATTATGAATATCGCTATTATATAGTTATAGGGAAAAGCAAAAATATTAAAGCACACACATTTACATCTTTCTTTAATAAATGTATAATTTTACATCATAAATTTAGATGAAAAGTAGTAAAAAATATTGCTTTTAAAAATTACAGCGGTTATAAAAGTAAACAAATTTATGCCAGTCTGTAATTTTATTATTTTGTATATGAAATATGTGTGCTTGATTTATTACTTCTATACCTATAAAACTCAATGTCTGTCTGTTCTCTACACAAATCTACATCTTTTATCCGATTTGATTAAAATTTTGCATACTTATGCTTTAGGACCCGGCAGGTAATATAGGTGATATATCCCCCCTATTATTTTACCCCTACCTCTCCCCTGATATATTTTCGATGCAAATCTGAACCGTTGGACCGATCGGACTCAAAATTTGCAAACTTGTTCTTTAGGACCCGGCGGGTAACAAGGCGACATTTCCCCCCTATTATTTTACCCCTACCTCTCCCCTGAAATATTTTCGATGCAAATCTGAACCGTTGGACCGATCGGACTCAAAATTTGCAAAATTATTCTTTAGGACCAGGCGGGTAACATAGGCGACATTTCCCGCCTATTTTTTTACTTCTGCCCCTCCCCTGATATATTTTCGATGCAAATCTATGCCGTTCGAACGATCGGACTCGAAATTTGCAAAAAATATTCTTTAGGACGAGGTGGGTAATATAGGCGACATTTTCCCTTTCCTTTCTACCCCATCCTCTCCTCCAAATATATTTTCTGTACAAATCTACACTATTTAACCGATCTGACTCAAATTTTGATTTGAGTCAGATCGGTTAAAATACGTTTGAATATATATCGGTTAAAATACGGTTGAAAAAAATACGTATTCTTAGGGACCCGGTGTGTAACTCACCGTTTACCCCACCTCCCTCCTCTAATATATTTTCCAGGTAAATCTGTACCTTTTGACCGATCTGACCCAAATTTTGTATACTTATTCTTTAGGACCAGTCGGGTAATATAGGCATCATTTCCGCTTCCCCCTCAAATCCATCCCCTTTCCCGGATCTATTTTCGGTACAAAACGCCACCGCTTCACCGATTGGACCCAAATTTTGCATACATGTTTCCGAAGCAAAGAATAGGCCAAATTTCTTCCCTAGACATCCTATTCAACCCCGCCTTTATTAGATGGAAACATTGTTTAAATTAGAGGCTTTGCAAAATAACGGAACCTTTGTTTCCCCCATAAATTTATTTTCAACTTCAATCTCAATCCTTAACCCGTGAAACGCCGGGTACGAACAGCTAGTATGTAATAAAAATGAATATTATAATATGTATCGAGAAATGTGCTTCGCCAAAGAATAAAAATTACTTACAACTGGCTTATTAATTATAAAGTGAAAAGTTAGTTTACTTTTTTATTTTTTTATTTTATAAAATAGCGAATAAACTGTCAAAAATACGCCATATTTTCAACTAAAAGAAAATTTCAAAAAGGGAGTTTGGAACGTACTGCATTGTAATGGCTACATCCTTTTTAGATTTATTACTTTATTTCTTCAGCGTGCTTTAGTGCAATATAGGGTGTTTTTTGGAGGTGTAGAACTGTTTACGCCGTCTTCGATAGTTCTGTTATATGTGGTGTTTTTTGATCTTTTCTTGTCGTGTCCACACAGTGAATCTGCCGCTCCGACTTGACAGCCGTGTGTTTTGCACCTTTGTCGCCAGGGGTCATAGATTGTGCTACTTGGTAAAACATTTCAAACCAATAAAGAAATGTGTGTCTAATGTGTTGTGTGTATTTGTATAAGCGCCTACACAAGAACTTTTAAATGAAATAAAACACATACAAATCATGATAATGACCATGGTATTGGCTTTATTGGAAATATAATTTTGTGCCATTAGTGTTTAAATATGTCGACAATTTTTGAATTAAATTTGCGTTATTTCGGAGTAAATCTATTTATGGTTAAATGGAAACTGAGCACGAATCAGTTGTCAAATTGACTGTCACGAAAAAGTGTTGCCAAATCGAAAATCAAGCCTCTAAAAAATTATTGGCATAAATTTATATTTCCAATAAAGCCAGTACCATGTCCATTACCACGACTTTTATGTGTCTTGTACATTTTTAAGTTTTTTACCTATAAAAAAAAACATAAAAGGGAATATGAAATGAATACATTGCATACAATAATCTAAATCTCGGGCGAAGCCGGATAATAAAGCAATAAAACAATTAACATTAATTCAATCTCTAACACATCTAATAAGACAGATTTACCCTTTTGATGACGTTGCAATCAGAAAGCGAGCAAAGCCACGAAAAATATGTAGAAAGAGAAGAATGCGAGGCTGAGGAGACTTCGGAGAGAGAAATATACGCTGCAAGGCGAGCGGGACGGAGACCGCCGCTAGACTCCCGTTTGAAATGCAAATTGAGCAAAATGGGCCAAATTATACGGGCAAATGAGCTGTTCTCTGTGCGTTATTCTCCACTAATATGACTCTATGTACACTCCGCACTTAATGGAGCCCGCCGTGTAGTGCTCACCGCTCTCTTAGCTAAGGAGAATTTAATGACGGTGAAATAAAACGCCACGGTGGATTACGCCGTAGCCATTATGCTTTAGTGGAAAATATGAAAAACGGCTAAGCTATTCGTTTAGTGCGATACTTCATAAACGGCGTCGATAAAAACACCATTTATCTACGATAATAAAAACAATAAAAACGTTAACTTCATCTGAACACTGCTAATTGATGAGCTGCTAAAAACGTCTACGCCAAAGTCTTGAAAACAATATTATGTGTTATAATAAAAATTACTTTAAGAAAAAAAAATCATAAAAGTCTCGATTGAAAACAAACTGGATACATTTCATTTTTATTATTATATATTTTATTATTATTAGATATTTAAACAATAGAAAGGTAGGTATTAAGTTCGATCGGCGCTCACTGAGAACAAAGTTTACACAAAAGTCGAGTTATGACAAAAAAACAGTTTTTAAATTCCAGTAAACCACAAACCTCCAAAATATATAAATATGAACTAACGTAAATTTATTCGTACGTGATCTGGTTCCACGGCCGGTTCCAATATGCTTCAAGATCTAACCGAATACTCTTAAAAAGTGTAATTTCTTAGTTAATAAGTCGCGCTTTTTTACGAAAAGACTTTTTTACTTGAAAAGATTCGATTCTAAATTTGATTTTTATAATAAACATCGTCTATTTTAAAAAGTACGTTTTGCTTACTAGGAGATTTATTTATATAAGAATATTTAAATAGCATTACAAATGTCTTAAATATATGACAGGGAAACATCCTTCCACTGCGATTAAATCCATTTGCCTAAATAAGCGGCTTAGATCATCTCTGTATAATTTTATACTCTGTGGGAAAAACTGATTTTCAAAAATTTTAAAAAGTAAAATATCTGTAATCCGAATTTTTTAAAATAATTATTTACTATTTATTGTCATATGACAAAAATAATAATTTACTCCCTACAAAAGCAAATAAAATAAATAAGATATAATTTTTTTTAGTTTCATTTAGTTTTTTCTTTAGGAAATATGATTTCAAAAACTTTAAATGAACACTAAACAACTGTAAAACTTATTATTATACTACATACAGAGCATAAAACGATACATGTAAATTATTTAATATTTTATTTGTTGCCTCACATACTAAAAATCCTAGCTTCAGTACCTCCGGTTAAATATTATTTCTTTAAGTTCTTCAAGAAACCTTTGAAGTAGTTTTTAATGCCTTAGCAATCAAGCAACACGGCGGTCACTCTCTGTGTTGCCACATAACTACCATAAGCGTTTGTGGATTTGCATGTCAAACATTCGCCCTTCTCGTGAAGATTGTGTCTAAGTTTCAGATATAAATAATAGTAGAGCAACTTTCAGACAAATTCATTATATCTTCCTTGAGCCAAAGAAAACCAAAAAGTTCTTCGAAATTGATTAAAAACTCCAGTACGAATTGAGTATTTATTCAAAGTAACACAAATTTTGGATTTTTAAAATAAATGGACCAATTTCAACAAAATATATATCTTCGATATAACACAAACATGAATTTCACCGAATCCTGTGTAGTTTTAAACATAGTTGCAACCGTATTTGAAAAGAAAAAATATTATTATTATTGATTAATTCAAAAATACAAATTAAAAAATTCTACCCTTATCATTTGACTTAGATTCGTGCCATCACATAATCTCCGAGCAAAGTTAATAGACTAATTCTAAAAAGTTACCAGTCAATCATGACAAGGTAAATATATAGGAGATGTACAAAAGTGCCGTGAAGCAGTCCATGAAATTATTGACATAATGTACAGGGTTCTGTGTTATCAATTCCAAAATCACTGGCCGAATTTTTATTTATATTATGTACATCATAATCCGAATTATTATGATAATAATATGATTTTCTACTATAATTCAGGCACTTTTAAAGAAAAAATCAGTTAACTAAAATACACTTAAAGTTTTGTTGCTTTTAATAAGTCACTAAAAAGTGTGTATTTTACATATCATATTTTCTTCCAATAGACAAATTAAAATGAATTGTCTCTCTCATATAAACATCACTTAAATCCATGTGATTTTTGATTTTTGGTGTGATTTTTGGATAAGAAATGAGATGGAATTTATCTCCTTAACCTCATTTCAAAATATTGGTTAATATTACCAAAAAAATGTATTGCATTATTCAGAAACGAACATAACAAATTTTAAACAAAGGTATAAGTACCTTTTTGATTTATATGCTGACATACCTATTTCACTATCGAGACCATACAATATAACGTATAACGAACACGTCCCACGTTGCCTATACCTTCGAGGGTACAATTTACCCTGCTACATACCGTGCCATAAACCTACATCGGTAGACATTCTTGTCACGAAATCTTCATAAGACTCTTGAACCTCACACTAAGTACTGCACCATTTCATCAGTTATCTTATTCTGGGTCATTGGCATCTTGCCACTTGCATCTGCACTGTTTGGGAGCTGAAACACCTGGCTGGTGAAGAAACGCCGTGGCTGGTAATATTATATTTTTTATTTTGTTAGTAATGCATTTTTAAAAATAATTTCAGTAACCCTGGACATTGTCTATAATTAATTAAAACAAAAACTGTTGTATTGTTGTACAAGATGTAAATCTTTAATGGTATATTTTAACTATTAGACTAGAATAAATATTGAATTCGACCGAAGTTGTTTCATCTTTTACCGTAAACTAATGTTAAAACCTCCAATCCAGCGGTCTGCAATCTATATTGTACTGAAATGAGAAGTATTTTTTTTTTAAATAAGTTGGGCAACCCGCGTGCCATTGAAAAATAAAAAATTATTGGACTTAAATAATACAAACTTTAATAAACTTCTACAATAACAACATCATAATAATAACAATATTAAACATTAGTGACTCTCTTGAGATTAAACTTTTGAAGCTAACTCTTTCATATTCATAATTTATGTTTAATTTTAATGTTTGTTTGGCCATGACACTTAATAGCACGTATGGCATAGGTTGCAGACCGCTGCTATATTCCATTGTATAAAACTAATTTTGTAATTCTAACGATTAAACTTTTTGCTTTCCAAAATCGGTTGGCCTTAAAATATAAAACATTAGTATTATATTTTACAAAATTAAATAGTTAACTTAAACGTCGACCGATATAGATATTTTTTCAGTACCTTTTTTAGAACAAACGTACACAATATACGGTTTACTTTATTTTATTTATATTTATTCGAAAAACAGCTAACAATAATTAAGTAAATACAAAGAGTGGGAAACATAAAAGTCAATTACACAAAAAGTGAACGCTGTAAATTTGTAAAAACGTAATTAAATTTTATATTCAGTATCAAATTAGTTTTCCAGTCACCTGGTTTAAGACAAAGTCTTGTGGGTGGCAAAAGCGATGACTACAATAAAATTGTTGACTTCTGTACATATCTGCAATCGGCATTTCTCAAGAGCATCATCCTCAATTTCGTTATTAACGATAGAATTATAACATCGTTTCAGCACGGCTTCTGATAGAGCTACACTGATAAACGTGTTCATTTATCATACTTATGTAAGCATAATAATTGAATCGGTCATTTCAAAAACCTCATAAGTCATACAATTATAATTTTGCTGGAATCAATAAAAACTGTTTTATTTTCAATTGATTCAGCAGAATTGTAGATTGACATTTAAAAAAATATTGATTGTATTATTTGTATATAAGTAGATTTATACAAAAAAAATTTTTTTTAAACTATTTCGTTCGCAAGAAAACGAGTTTTAAAGAACATTTTGGGCTGAATATAGTAGATATTTGAGTTTAAAAAGATTGAAATGTCTTTTCATGGTATATTAATATTGGTAATGAAAAAACCTAATAGCAACAATCTGGTCAAATCCTTTCAATCTACCTATTCTGAATTGAACAAAAATATTTTTTTTATTATTTAAGAGCAGATTCTGTAATAGTAAGTGGCAGATAAAATTATCATTTATCAACGCTCAATGAGTTATTTATCTGACCAAACTATTAAATTAAAGCAATGACATGAATTTAATTCTTATAAAACAACGCTCGTTTCTAGGACCTATTATTTAGCTTATTCATGTATGATAATATTACACTGATGATCCATTATTGCGATTGTGATTATGGGAAACGTGTTTGATTGTAATGATGATTAATAACTATAGGGGATATAATGTATATTGTAGCAGTTATTGCTTGCCGAATTAACCATAACTGGTTATCAACCGTCGAAATCTCACAATCATAATAAAATAACGCTCACACTCTAATGTTAATGATTCACTTTCAGTGATTGCTGATGGCAGAAAGATTTTAAAAAATCATCACAGATAAGATAACTGTGTTAGTTTACACAATAATTTAAATAAGTTGTTTTGTCAGTTATTAACAATCATTTTTTAAATATAAATAAATGAATACTGGAAATGAATAAAACACTTAGTGCCACAAATATTTTTTTGAGATAAGTATACAGATTATGCCTTTGCCTTTGCCAATACATCAAATACTACACTGAAGTCCTATCTGTGTTATTTCCTAGTTATATGAAAATGCATATCATATAAGTATTAAGTGCCGTATCATTTTTTCGACATGAGTATTTTATAGTTTTTTAGTATTAAAATGACTAACTTCTCGCGTGAGGTACAAGCGTATAGTAGTGTTGAAAAAATGAATGAAAATATATATGTAAAATAGCACATAAATAGCGAAGAAGACTATATTCGCTTTTTACCTTATATCTTAAAACGAACATTCTGGCACTTAGTGCTTTATTCATTTTCAGTATTCAAATGTTAAATTATAATATTACGTAAAATAGAAAATTCATTATTTAATCTCATCTACACAAGAGTTTATTTTAAATGTCATTAATGTTGACCCAGAATCAGTCATTAGGGATTTTTGAGTGATATTTGATGAAAACTTTTCTGTAATTCTATTGTCCTGGGACCGGTTAAAAACATTTCGTCCATTAATTTAATTAAGTGTCTCCACTCCGCATTAGTGAGAAGTTGATTTTGATTTGATTGTGGGGTTTTCTCATCACCGTATTCAATACTAAGTTATTGAATAATATAAAACTTTTGACGTATTTGATAAACACACAAATAAACTGAGAAAAATTAAATGTTGATTTATCTAACTTATTAAATAGTCTATTTTGTCTTTAAAATAAAATAAAATAATAAAAATATCCTTTATTTTTAATATTTTATTTTATATTTAATATATAATTACATTTGATTTTATATTTTATATATATAAAAAAAAATATATTATATTATAAAAAAATATGCACATTTTATTTGTCATGAGATGATTTATTAATATTTTTTTAAGAAAAATATATAAAACCAAAAAACAAAAGACATCATACATTTTTTTATTTTGACGTTTATAAAACATCCGGACGATGGAAAGGTTTTTCGAAACATGTAGGTGTAATTAATGAATATAAATGAATAAAACAAATGAAATTAATTTTTTATTCAATTTTTCCTTAATGTATATTATAATACACAGTGCTGACTAGTAATCGGCAATAACATTTAATTGTTAAAAAAAAAGTATAACCTCTTTTGTGGAATAAGATAGGATGCCCAAGTTATACTGTAAGCCAGGGTAAAAAAAGCATAGCAATACAAATAAAGGGTAAGTTTCATAATATATTTTTTTTGTTAAAATTATTGTATTGTGATATAGTATTACTAAACAAACATTTAATGCGAAATCAATATATATATATAAAGAAACCCGTGTTTCCCTATCCGCCATGTTTTCTCCACAACCAGCTACAACCATCCACTGGTGGTTATGGTGGTGGATAGCCCTTGGTATCACATCGAAAATATGCGAGTTTGGTGGGGTGGCTGTGCTTGGGTGGGAGTGGGTGACGAAAATGTGCTTTCTAGCACATTGTTTTGATATGGGAAGGCCGCAAATGCTTCAGATTTGTTTCAAAATAGGCGCGCCCACTATGTCGGTGAGTCTAGAAGGTATCGGAAAAACCTGCTATAGAAAGTTCTGGAAGGAGAAGGTTCTAGAAAATTGCCGAAAGTTCTATAAGGTTCTAAACTAAGTGGCGGAATGTGTCGCTGTGTCTAGAAGGCTGTACATTCGATAAATTTCATGAAAGTTCTGGAAGGAGAATGTTCTAGAACGTTCGCGAAAGTTCTATGACGATCCAATGCTTCGGATTTGTTTCAAAATATGCACGCCTACTATGTCGGTGAGTCTAGAAGGTATCGGAAAAACCTGCTCTAGAAATTTCTGGAAGGAAGGATCTATAAAATTCCCGAAAGTTCTATAAGGTTCTAAACTAAGTGGCGGAATGTGTCGGTGTGTCTAGAAGGTGTCATGAAAGTTCTGGAAGGAGAATGTTCTAGAAGGTTCGCGAAAGTTCTATGACCATCCAAACAGTGTACTAAAAATCTACGCGTGAGAAGCCGCGCGGGCACAGTTAGTTATATTCTATGATGATTCAATTCTTGACACTATTATTACTATGTACTGGTTTGTTTTTCTGGTTTAATTATTAATTTATGTATATAAAATTGATATATCTACCTGTCTGTACAATCCAATATCCTACGTATAAACTAAGATAATTTTTTCATAATTACTCTTAAGGACCCTGCACGAAATTCCTTTAGTTCCTTGCCCTGACCATCTTTGCTCCGCCTCCCGATATTAATGTATATTTTATCATGTATAATGTATATTTCTAAATTTTTCTCCGTTGCACTCAAGGACCCTCTCAATAATCAAATCACCTACTACACCCCTCTCAGGTACCTCACCTTCCCGTCGCCGTCGAGTGAACCAAATTTTGCACACATCGTTACTCTTTAGAGCGTAAAATAAACAAAAGAAGATACCCCACTATCTCCAAATATCAATCTCCTTCTCTGAAACTCAACTACCGATGTCTCAATAAAGCCTCTTTTTCTAACGAAGAAGAATCAATATAGTAACCAAGTAGAGCATATGATTTCCAGCATGGAATACCTGGATGAACTCTGTGAGGTTGACTACGACTGGGAGCAACACTCAGATAATCACATCCCTGAGACCTTGAACTGAACTTCTTGAAGAAAGAAAAGAGAATGTAGGCTATTGACAAAAGAAACCTTTTTTAAAAAGATAAAAAGGATGTGAAACCACGGACTTCAATATAGAAATAATATCTCTTAGAAATTTCACACTTATTAGATTTTTTTTTTGGTATTTTAAGTTATATTTTATGTTTACAGTACCTTGTATTAAACAATCAAGTTGATAATTAGTCACGTTCCCTTACTCACCCCCATCCCGATATATTTTCTAAATTATCATCTTATTCTTTAGAACCCTGCCGTTAATAAAGACGCCATTTCTCCTACTTTCCTTTGCTTCACCACTCCCCCTGACATTTTCTTTCTATATACAAATCTACACTCTTTGACAGGTTTGATCTAAATTTTGTATACTTCTTCTTAAGGACCTAGAAGAAAATATAGTTTTCCTCCCTCAACTCCACCCGCTCCTCACAATATGTTTTCAATAGAAATCTGTACTGTTTGATCTGACCTTAATTTTGCATACTTATTACATAGAACCCTGCGGAAAAAAAATGCGCCATTCCCTTTAGCCCACTCCCTACCTCAATATATTTGACCCAAATTTTTCATAATTATTATTCAAAGTCGTCAACTCCTCTTTTCTTCCCTCCCCCCCCCCCCGCTTTAATCCTCTCTTCCCCTACCGATGTATTATCTTTAAAAATCAACAACTAGGCAAATCTGACCCAATTTTTCATACTAATTCTTTAGAACCTTGCGGAACATAGGCGCCATCTCTTCTATTCCCTTCTTCACCAATCCCTCCCCAGATAAAAATGTAATGCTCTCCAAATTAAATTTGATACTATTAATTATAAATTATTAAAAGACATGACACCCCCTCCTTGATAAATTTACATCAGTATAATATTGTCACATACGTCTAAAACAACAAGAATTCATTTCAGCATAATTTTGAAATATGTAAATAAGCTATACTGGAAACTTCGAGAACATTCGGATCTTTATAAATAAGTAATGACATTGCGCCGAACACACAATTGTTTGACAGCGAAGCAAGACCATAGAAGTAAAACGGCAATCCGGTGCGCGTTGTACAAATCGGCGAATTAAATTAAAAGAGTACACCTACCAGGCGTTCGACAGTGAATAGCCTCGCAAGAAGTAGGGAAGTGCCCAGCGAACTGGACCACAAAAGTTGGACGTCAAGGGTTATAAGTGGCGCTCTGCGGTTATGGGCTTCCGAGGCTAATGAGGCGGCTAGAAAGAAAAAAAAAGAAGAAAACACGTGCTGAAGTTACCTTGTTGGGGTATCCGTTGTGTCGCAGCAGCTTCCTGCAGCACTTGCCCCTGCTGTCGTGGTAGAACTGCTGCTGGCGCTGGTCCGCCGGCCCCGCCCAGCAGCAGGCGCGCGGCGCGGGGGAGGAGCCCCCGTGGCCACCGCGCGGCTCCGCGGCCCCCTTGCCGGCGCCGCCGCTCATGCCGACCGCATCCGACCGACGCGACGGATGAACCGCGGAACAGTGCGAACCCGACACGGCGACCGATCTGATAGGATATATTTTTGCACGTGCGATTTGTCCTCGGTTTAACCAATTTCTTTTATTTCGACTTAAGTCAAGACTTAGGTTTGAAGGAGCATCGCCGAACTATATTAGATTGTCAATAAATCAATTAAAATTTATGAGTTAAATGTAAATTGAATGATCAATTATTTAAAACCGTTCCCATATTGTTGGCGAAGATCCGCACCTGAAACAATAACAAAAGCATAAATTTTATTTTATTTTAATTTTTAACGCAACAATAGACTAGGATACCCAACTCTTGTAGCGAAACACGTCACAAGACGTCAAGATTTGAGAAAATTTAAAAGATGTATCGTGCCCCGCTGTAAATCGAACCGTAGGACGAGCACCCCGTGTCATGTCCACTGGATTACGAGTTCCGCCAATTCACTTTCACCCGTTTTTACTTTCTGATAAATAAAGTAGTTTTGGGATAGAAAATATTAAAAATATATTAAATTAAATTAAATATTTAGTACTAATTACACCTTGCTTTACGGGGCTCCGCGTTGCAGTGCTTCGCCCATACGACACTTAAATTTTTTTAATCTATAATTATTATTATTTTTATGTTGCATTGCTCTCAAAGCGCAGCATTGAGGACATTACTCGCCTCAATTCAAGTCAAGTGATATGTAGATTCCTACTTTGATTATGAGTCGAAAATGTTCAAGCAACCATGACCTAATATCAATAGTTAAGGAGATATGCGGCATCAAAGTTTGCATTTTTTTCAATTTTTATGACTTATTTTTTGCAAAATGTTGGACTACAATTACAGTAACTTATGTCGGTTACGAAAAATTAATTCTTTTCAATAAAAGTCAAATAAAATAATAAAAACCCTCAAAAAATTCACAACGGAATGTTTTCCAATTGGAATTGGAAGTTTTTTTATCATTTTATTTGACATTTATTAAAGATAATGATTTTTTTTATATAAGATATAAGTTACTCTAATGATAGTCCAACATTTTGCAAAAAATAAGTTAAAAATATCGAAAAAAATGCAAATTTTGATGTCGCCTATCTCCTTAACTATTGATATTAGGTCATAGTTGCTTGAACATTTTCGACTCGTAATCAAGGCAAGAATTCACCTGTAAGGTATTGTGGATTAGCTATGTTACACCCTGTACATACAGAATGTTTATTATGTACAGAATTTTAGCACCTCGTATTTTTTTTTAATCAAACTTTATTATTTATACTGTACATAGATCAATTTCAACATGTTTTAGCTTAAGGCTATCACATACTTAACAAACGATAGTTTGAATATGTTTCTTAGCCTTTAAATATCCTGGCAAGTGAAAAAAGGGATGTGATTCACTTTACGGTAACGGTCTGGAACGTAACCCGTCATAAAAGCGAGGTACGCATGTACCTACCTATATTACAAGATACTACATCTCTCTTTTATAGGTAGGAGGCTCTTGTCTACATATAAAACATATTAATTCAAATAAAAATGGAACTGTTATTTAGCATATTAAAATAACACATGCTTATTAAAAATATATTTAACATTATCAACTTGCTATAAAAATATATTTATTTTAGTTTGAAATTCAAATGGATTTTAGATTATATTATAGATCCAAATTTTTTTTCAATTTGAAAATGGAAAAAAAATTTTTGGCGCATTTAGGGTAAAACTTTTGCTGTAACGGAAGTAGCGCAAGCGCAGCGTGTGCACTGTAACGGGAATGCTTGTGGAGGGAAGCAGCACGTAACGGGAAAGCGGGACCATGTGCATCCATTAAACTATCAAAAATGTATTCACTTGAAATTAGTGTACCAGCAATATAAATAATGTATTGTCGACCATCTTGAATCGAGTACCAATCATAAAGATGCTCAATCTAAAATCTGACGAATGATTGGTTATTGAATTGAAAATTTATAGAATTAGGTTTGTATATAAAATGACGGTATTTTTGCATGTCGGTTCCCAAGGAATAAGTATTTATTGATCGAAGAATATGTTTTCTTTGAAAGTAAGGTTCGAACTTTGTGGTAACATTAAAATAATACACAAATCACTTTGTTTTTACCACTTTAGTCGATATAAAATCTACATGTTTCGAGAACAATCTTCTCTGCTTCAGGATTGTTTGTGTACTAAAATTGAAACATTGCATGGTTAATCTAACTAAGAGGAATGAGCGAGCACTGGACGTTTTTGAAAGGAAAATTTTGAGGCGTATCTTCGGACTGGTTCTAGAAAATGGACTTTGGCGCAGACGTTACAACAATGAGCTCTATACTTTATTTAAGGAGCCAAACGTCACAAAATTTATAAAACTGGGAAGACTTCGGTGGCTGGGTCATGTGGAGAGAATGTCCGAGCATCAGGCTCCAAAGTCCCTGCTGAACTCAAGGCCCATAGGGCGAAGGAGCTTAGGAAGGCCAAAATTAAGACGGAGTGACAACGTCCTCAAAGATATCTCTGCCTTAGAGCTTCGAAACTGGAGAGAGTTGGCACACGACCGAGATGAGTGTAGGAAAATTATTGAGGAGGCCAAGACCCACCAAGGGTTGTAGTGCCAAGAATGATGATGATGAAAGTGGTGAAAACAAAGTGAGTTGTGTTTTATTTTAATAATAATGTTACCATTGTATGTTTATTTATTTTTTCAAAAATGAAAAAAAAATTTTTTTTTAAAAAAAACAGACGGTCGGACAGACAGAAAACGAAATCAATATTTAATCAGCTTCATAACTGCTGATATTAAATTTAACCCACAATATTTGTAACCATAGAAAGGAATTGTCCATCGCAAGTGTTGCCATTGGGTAAAAATAATATCTACAAAATAAAATTAATTAATTGATACGTGTAACATTCATTTAAATTTTCTTATATATATATATATTTTTTGGCGACTTATAGGGTTGGGGGCATAACTCAGAGCTAGAATGCTCGCCTAGCATGTGAGGGGTGCTGGGCTCGATTTCCGGCCAAACAAAATTTTATTATTTTATTTTTTGCGTAATTTAAGATTTAACATAAGTAATAAATATGTATTTACTTATTTATAGCCATACACCCGTGAAATAATAATAATAATTTTCATCAAAATATATAAGTATTTCAATATTTTTTCACATTTCTCCTTCCGGCAGGTAAGGATGAAAAATTAACGCGATTAAAAATGAACTGTCCTTAGATTACAAAATCACTCCGGGTTCGGTGGCCCGGGGTTCAAGCCCCATCTCCGGCCGTTTAATTTGGTTTTTAAAGCCATGAATTCGAACGAAATTAGGACGTTACACGAAGTTACAGGGACAGACGGACGGACGGACGGACGGACTGACGGACAGACAGACACACGGACGGACAAACAGGCAACTAAATTATTATAATTGGGATGTTATTGAGAATATTTTTTAAAAAACGACGTGATTGTCACATATTCGCTTTCAAAACAAAAAACACATTCAATAATAATAATAATAATTGGATAACTTATATAGCGCTGTTTTCGCGAATACTCACCTCAAGGACGCTTTACACAGAAAAATTATTATCTTACAAAACAACTTACTGCTAGAAAAGAAAAAACTTATTTACTATTACTTATTCACTAGGTGGCATCCAAGAAATGGAATTAAAATTGAGTACTATTATAGTTGGGAGTGCTTGAAAGAATTAGGTGTTTTCGCGGAGTGCACAATGCGGCCGTCAAAGTTGTATGGTTTAGAAACATATAAATATGGAACCATTTTAGGCCGAAAATTCGAATTCGAAATTTTTTTGATTCGACGCATCATACTTATGTCTGCGATGTTGCTGCGATAAATATTTTTGAATAGTCATGAGATGTCGATTCGAAGACATTTATCACTTATTTTAGCCATCACAAATCAGTAGTTACATTTTTACCACATCAAAAACAAATATTAATAATTTAACTAAGTTATATAATATTTATCACATTCTTAGACATTGTATTATTGTATTAATATACATTTTAAACCATTATGTAAATATCAATTATCACAATCACGCCAAATAAGTATAACTTCTAGAGCGTGTACGTGTGTACATGCTCCTCCATTTTTTTCCTTTCAAAAAGTAAACAAAACCTTTCAATGTTCTGGAACATTACCTAGATTAATTTTAAAATTCTAAACTAACAAACTAACTAAAAATCACGCCGTTTCTTATTTAAAAATATATCTGACTTAAATTCTTTAATGATTTGAGTTTTTTCAATATTGTTACTTTGCTGCTTATTATCTCATATTCGCAAATTATTGAAAAATAATAATTGTAAATATTTTAATATGAAATATATAATTCATTCTCCTTAAGCCCGTATATTCCGAAGATGAAGGTGGACAAACGTAGCTTGTGGGGTTTCTGTACGAAGAACTCGTACTTGATAAGTACTTCTGTCTTGGGGCTATCTTCTCTGTCAAGCTATAAGAGAAAAATAAACCTTTATACCGAGGAAAATTCAGGGATTTAATGACTGGGATGGAAGTAATCTGGATTTGATCTATATATACATTAACTCCGCTAATACCAAAAAGATTCTCAAAGTCTATAAAATCGAGAAAGGAAAGTGGGTATACAGGGTTTAACGTTTTTAAAACAAATTTAATTTTAAATTGAAGCATTTTTATTTGATTCAATCAGGATTGTATAAATATTTTTTAAATTTATCTTAGAAACACTTCGTAATCAGGTGACTCACTGTATACTGACCGATTAAAAATTCATATTTTTACATTGATGTACAATTTTTAATTTTATTAAAGCAAAAAAAAATCACATTTTGAATCAAGTGCTTGGATTTTTACCACGGGACAATTTGACAATTATAAACTTAACAATCATAATTTGAGCACTCAAATAAACACATCTAGAGTATCTTGTTAGTGTAATGGTCATGACGCTCGCCTAGTGATCTGGTGGTCGGTGGTTCGAGCCCTAGCAAGTTAGTCCTATTTTCATAGCACGGGCTCTTGGCCTAGTTTGAGAATAGTAAGAATATTGATGCGACACGTACCTATACTGTGTTCGCATCTCTATTTAAAAAAAAAGGTTAATGCAAAGCACGAATATTATATAAGTATTACTTGTGGCTTTGGTTAATGTTGAAAAATTAATTTTCTAAACAAGATATTTGTTTATATATTCAGAAGTTTGTATTTATATTTATGATGCATGAAGAAATTTAATTTTTGTAAATTTGAATTGTTATTTTTTCAATGGTTCCACACCCCAAACAGAGCCATAACCTCTTCTATCTTTCTCCGCCATAGTAGGGGAAGGTGGTGTCAATAATAACAAGTGTCGATTGTAACAGTCGCTCTATATTTTTAAATATTGGTCATTTAATGGGACAAGCAGCACCGTCTATTAGACGGGATCAATAGCTATCAAAGAACGCCATTTTGCGTTAACGTCAGTTTGAAAGTATCGGTGTATTGGATATCATCGTATTTCGGCGTAGTGAAGTAAAAAAATCATTAAATAGTCACCTTTTTGTATTCGTCAAATTTTAAGTAATTTTTATTGTTTTATTGTGTTTTAGTATTCAGAATATTGTTTATTATCATGATGTATATATATTTTAACGACTTTTTCAATAGGTTAAGATAAATCATAACCTTAATGCAATGTGGCGAAAGGTTGCAATTGTAACAGTGTAAAGGGTGTCAATTGTAACATGTTACAATCGCGATAATAA
>JADDOH010002241.1:0-23165 GCA_016648135.1 Agrypnia vestita
AAATCACACTTAAAAATACATACTCTTACGCACTCTGGTGAAAAACTGTTTTCATGTTCGCAGTGCAATTATTCTTGCAATGATAAGTCTAATTTAAAAATACATATACTTAACCACACTGGAGTAAAACCTTTTTCATGTTCGCATTGCAATTATTCATGCAATTCAAAATCACACTTAAAAATACATACTCTTACGCACTCTGGTGAAAAACTGTTTTCATGTTCGCATTGCAATTATTCATGCAATTCAAAATCACACTTAAAAATACATACTCTTACGCACTCTGGTGAAAAACTGTTTTCATGTTCGCAGTGCAATTATTCATGCAATGATAAATCAAACTTAAAAAGACATACTCTTACGCACTCTGGTGAAAAACTGTTTTCATGTTCGCAGTGCAATTATTCTTGCAATCAAATGTCAAATTTAAAAGTACATCTGCTTAAGCATGCTGGAATAAAACTTTTTTCATGTTCACTGTGCAATTATTCATGCAATACAATATCACATTTCGAAAGACATACTCTTATGCATACTAGATAATTTTTTTTTCATGTTCGCAGTGCACTTATACCTGTATTCCAAATTTGAAGTGAAACGAATGAATATGTATATTTTTGATTAACTTTTTTTTTTATTAAATTATATTCTTTATATTATGCTCGATACTGTGTACAATTTATTTATCTTTAAGACACTTTTAATTATTTATTTATTTATTTTCATCGTTAATTGTGTAACTTCTATATAAAAACTTATTGATTTATTTATTTAAAAAAAATTATTGATTTGCGATGAACATTTATGTAAAATAATTGTATGTAAAAAAAAATTATGAACTACTTATTGATCAGCGATATTTTTATATTTATATGTTTTATCATTTTTTATTTTTCATTATTAATTATTTACTAACCATAAAAAGTGTATTATATATTATTATATCTGAATAGATGTTCACAAAATACTCAAACTTGTACTATAATGTCGCTCAATGACCATCTATTACGGTCATCAATGACCTATTGACGGTATGTTATGTATGTTAAAAAAAATAAAAAAATATATATATATATATATAAACTAATTTTCAACGAACGATCTGTTTATTAGAAAAAACTTATAGAATTCCTTTTTTTAGATCACGAGAACATTGTATATATTTTTCAATATTATTAAATTTCCAAAAAAACTGTTTATTAATATATAAAAATTATGAAATAATATTTTTAGAGTGACTTTATTTTAGTTTATAAACATATTTGGTACATAAATTAGTAAAAATATCTAATAGATTAATTTGTTGGTGTATTGGTTATGATGCTCGCCTAGTGATCTGGGGGTCGTTGGTTTAAGCCCCATTCCAGGACACCAGCAAGTTAGTCCTATTTTTATAGTACAGGCTTTTGGCCTTGGTACGCACAAGCGCTGCGCACCAATCTCGACACTATTTTGAATTCTTTAAAATGTTGAAAACCTCTGGCTATCACACGGAATTAAAAATAGGCAAATAGGGTGGGTCTCCGCCTCGCGTTATTAGCAATTCACCGTGGTAAATATTTTTATCACGCGCGAAGACCAATGAATTTAATTCAAAAAGGTGAATTTAAATTAAAAGAAAAACACAAAAGTCTAGTACTTAGCAAAATAAAACACTGTTTTTCACAAAATTTGGCTTCGCGAACGGGCAGAGTGACAACGTATAAAAGTATTCGGAAACTGAGGATGCCCGCCACGAAACCATCCTTTATTTATACTCCTAAAGTAGACATAAATAAATAACGGGATTTTAACGGTCGAAATCGGATTAGTGAGAGTGGGGAGATGCATCTTACATTCGCCCAGAGGCTGCGCGTGGTGGACCGCGCGCATCTCCGCCGGGTCGACCCGAAAGCCGCTGCGATACCGTGCAGCGGTCGGCGTCGGCGGCCAATTTTGGCCGGTTTTTTACGAATATCTCGTGAAAGAAAAGGAGTGCATTTGCCATTTAAATGCCAAAATGAACGCCTGACACATCCGCGTGTGAACTACATTATGACAGGTACGCCTGGATGTGTCAGCGTTCGCAAATCACCTTAGAAGGGGCGATTTCGAATTTAAGATGTATCTCCTCTCAGACTAATCCAATATCAATTTTTATGACGAAATCTAATAGGAAATGACAGGCCGATTGCGGTGATATACGACATGTCGGGTTTGGTTCAATTTAATATCACTCATCTCGGTGATGTTTTGCGAGTTACACAGCATCCGTCGCGCCACGTACCGTTAACGTGCGGTCCATAAAACTCGGAGCTGGTTATTGGACGGAAAAGGCGGCCGACTGCGCTGTTTTGTACAGGCAGTCGAACGACCACCTATGGGATCTATTGCGCAGTTACCAATTAAACTGCCAAAGATGATTAAATGAATTTAAATATATTATGATAGCAGCCCTAGTCATACTGGGCAAGGGAATCTGCCTATCTTCGGATTAAATAACCAGACCCTCTTATTTCCAATCAGTTTTCGAAATTAAAAGACCGCCAAACCCCCGTTTATTAACACAATAAACAATATAAAATACAAGTTACAACTATTTACATACAAAATTTAAATACAACGCACAGATGGTTTTACAACATAGGAAATATCCAAGGTACATACAACGTAGGTATATACAAATACAAATATAAATCTAAAGGTCAAAACATTAATCACCGCGGCCTTCGGGACTAGGTTACTGTTTATTCAAGAAATACTCGGCCGCGGAGAAGCATTAAAATAAGACATTACATGAAATTGACATATATACAATAACATTAATGACCTATTGTCAGATAAAAATGTGAGCGAAAACCAATACAATTATTTAACACATTCTCAACATAAAAGGTAAAATATCAGTCACCGCGGCCTTCGAGAATAAACAATTTTTATCCATGTACGGGCCGCGGTACATTTCATTATCCAATTCTAGCGCGGTGAGTCATCCGTGGTACTCGCGGCGAGCGGGACCACCATCCCCGCCGGCGCCTGGCAGAGGGGGGGCGGGCGCTTGCCCCGGCGGGTGACTCACCGTAGGTAAATATGCATTTACAAATATTAATGAAAGAAAACAATGACGCACATATACATTGAAAGTTTGCAAGATGGCGGCGATGGTAATTAAATTCTCGCTCCGCCCACCGCCAGTTCTCAGAATTTTAATGGGGTCCGATGTATGTCTACACTAATTACCTTTTTCATTCATAATCACTTGACCCACATTTCTATTGTTATACACACTTGTAAACCATTGTTTTTGTGTTCATGTCTCGCGCTCGGAGAGACCATTGAAATGGGTCCTGTGCGGAAGAATACCATAGCAACTGGAATTTTCCCCCGACGTGGATATTGATCTAGTCCTGTTGATTTAGTTGTGGAATTGCGTCTCCGGGTAATGCAACTCCCAAGCATGCTTGCTTTCGCCGGTCTTACGTGAACAAGCTTCTACCTCTTATTTATGGTGATGGATCCAAGCACGTCGAAATTAACACAGCTATCGCCCTCCATGGGTAGTATATGAGTAAGATCCCGTTGCATCTTTATATGATGCACAAAGAATGATCAGATCATAAGGTCATCAAAAATAAAGTCCTGAAACATACAAGGTTATCTTATATTTTGACTTGCAATGTTGGAATTGATAAATGTCGCGCTTAAATCATATAAACACCTACCGGATAGCAATTTTGCCGCAGTCTACCCGGACTTTTCAATCGTTACATCTTGAATGGTTTAAATGAAATGTCGGCCGAGAAGCTACTGTTTCAGAATTTGTAACCTTGGAGATGCCACCGCGCGGGCTTTAAAAGATAGCGGCTAGACGTACGTCAGGACACGGCCAGCGTCTCCTACCGAATATTTTTACAAGCGATATTTTCAGTACCTACCTCGGATTAACACTACTTGTACGGAGTATGTTTCATTTAACATGTACAATGCAATAACATGTAAAGAAGACCACTTCACATATGAGCATTTTTCTTGATTTTGGATGGCTTGTCCAAATAAGGTCCGGTTGTTTCATGTTGGATTTGAATAAAAGTTCGTTTAAAGCATATATTTTTAAGGAAACGGCTCGTCCGGTTAAATTCAAACAAAAAAAAAATGAAAACAGTTTTTCTCCAGAGTGCGTAAGAGCATGTGTTTTTAAATTTGACTTATGATTGCACGAATAATTGCACTGCGAACATGAAAATAGTTTTTCTACAGAGTGCGTAAGAGCATGTGTTTTTAAACTTGACTTTCGATTGAACGAATAATTGCACTGCGAACATGAAAACAGTTTTTCTCCAGAATGTGTAAGAGCATGTGTTTTTAAGTTTGACTCTCGATTGCCTGAATAATTGCACTGTGTACATGAAAACGGTTTTTTTCCAGAGTGCGTAAGAGCATGTGTTTTTAAACTTGACTTATGATTGCACGAATAATTGCACTGCGAACATGAAAACAGTTTTTCTCCAGAGTGCGTAAGAGCATGTGTTTTTAAATTTGACTTATGATTGCACGAATAATTGCACTGCGAACATGAAAATAGTTTTTCTCCAGAGTGCGTAAGAGCATGTGTTTTTAAACTTGACTTATCATTGCAAGAATAGTTGCACTGCGAACATGAAAACAGTTTTTCTCCAGAGTGCGTAAGAGCATGTGTTTTTAAATTTGACTTATGATTGCACGAATAATTGCACTGCAAACATGAAAATAGTTTTTCTCCAGAGTGCGTAAGAGCATGTGTTTTTAAACTTGACTTTCGATTGCACGAATAATTGCACTGCGAACATGAAAACAGTTTTTCTCCAGAATGTGTAAGAGCATGTGTTTTTAAGTTTGACTCTCGATTGCCTGAATAATTGCACTGTGTACATGAAAACGGTTTTTTTCCAGAGTGCGTAAGAGCATGTGTTTTTAAACTTGACTTATGATTGCACGAATAATTGCACTGCGAACATGAAAATAGTTTTTCTCCAGAGTGCGTAAGAGCATGTGTTTTTAAACTTGACTTATCATTGCAAGAATAGTTGCACTGCGAACATGAAAACAGTTTTTCTCCACAGTGCGTAAGAGCATGTGTTTTTAAATTTGACTTATGATTGCACGAATAATTGCACTGCGAACATGAAAATAGTTTTTCTCCAGAGTGCGTAAGAGCATGTGTTTTTAAACTTGACTTTCGATTGCACGAATAATTGCACTGCGAACATGAAAACAGTTTTTCTCCAGAATGTGTAAGAGCATGTGTTTTTAAGTTTGACTCTCGATTGCCTGAATAATTGCACTGTGTACATGAAAACGGTTTTTTTCCAGAGTGCGTAAGAGCATGTGTTTTTAAACTTGACTTTCTATTGCACGAATAATTGCACTGCGAACATGAAAAAAGTTTTTCTCCAGAGTGCGTAAGAGCATGTGTTTTTAAGTGTGACTTTCGATTGCACGAATAATTGCACTGCAAGCATGAAAACATCTTCTTATCAGCGGTGGTAAGCGTGCAACTGCTTGAGGATCTGTTAAGGTTGGAAGCTGTCTCCGGTTCCAGCTGATTTCCAGAGACAGAAGAAGACGCAGTCGAATTTTCCATGCAAGAATCTTGTATTCGCAAGAGACCTGCAAATTAAATATTTATCATTTAACAGCAACTTATGTACTGACTAAACTTCAATGTTGAAAGTATTCAAGTTTGTGTTTATTTCCAAACAATGAAAAATTCTGTTCGTTCCCTGCGGTCAGTATTAAACTATATAATTAGTACCATTTATTGTTTAAGATTTTTCTTTACGGCTTCTAAACTGTTAAATGGTTGTTGATCATAGTGAACCAAACAGTTGATATATTAAGTATATATTAATTTGACTCTCTCGTAGTTACCTTGTACTTATGTCGCATGCAAAGCGGCGCTATTGCTTGTAATCCCTACTTATAATGCTTATAATTAATAATGTTCCTACTTTCTGCATTAACGCTGTGTCGGACAAGAAAAAACCGGTGGCCCTTAATCGGGCCTTTTTTACCAATCTCCAAATGTTTTTTTTATTAAAGAAAAAAAAGTGATTTTTTTGTATTTTGATTTTTTAGAATTAATTATTGCATTTTTTATCACATGAATTGTGAGCGCGAGCGCGCAGATGGGCAAGAATAAATAAAACCCTTTGGGTATGCCTAGCGCGCTCGACGCATTTTTTATTAAAAATAACCGAAGTTATTTATTGTAATTTTTGTATGTATGTTTTTTAAAGTTTATTTTTGACATCACTGGGAGGTCGTTATCGGATTAATTTTGTTGTTAAAAATGTTTTTGTGTATGTTGTAAGCGATGTAAGAAGAAATCGCGGCGGCATGATTTGATTCTTGAAAAAGATTTTAATCTTCCCAAATCGTAATATTGGGCGACTGCAGTACGGTATCGCCACAGTCCGGGGGCATCGGTTTTACCCTCTAGCGACATCAGTACCGTGCCGAAGTCGCCATTTTATCGGTACCGTGCCAAAGTCGCCATTTTTATCAAACACAATTCAGTACCCTCTTGCGACATCGGTACCGTGCCGAAGTCGCCATTTTTATACAAAAATTATAAAATGTAAAAATTAATATGATTTTGTTCGCAATCACTTGTATATGGCTTTACATAATTTTATGTAGAAAAAATATTGAATTTGTGTAGCCAGGCTCGCCAGAGAGACCAAATATACGAAATTATTGCACCCAGCTTGGCGAGTCTGGCCCCCTTTTTACCGATTATCTCCATGAAGGATGAACCTGAGAGACATTTGTTATTGAAACAAAAGAAAGATAAAATATAAATGTGTAAAAATAGTATGTTATAACTATAGTAGAATGTTTAGTTACATGTTTATTAATATTTTGAATACGGGACCACTGCTCATAGAGCTGCGACTCGAATTATGAGTAGTGATCCCGCCGTCAGACAGAGGTCGGTGTCGTCGGTTTCCGAAATGCCGACCTCTGACTGGTCGTTGAAAATGCGCCTGGGCGTGCGGGCCCTGATTTTTTGATGAAATAAATTACGTGGCGCAGGAACCCAGAATTCAGTTCTGCTCCTGCGTTCACCTCCAGATCTACTTGCGACTTTCTCTTCTTCTCTACTCGACTCCTGCTTCAGCCTTTGGACCGCTCTAAGATTCTCAGCGAATTTTTATACGATCTCGCTTTCGTCTGAGAATCTGCGATATCGGTGCCATCAGGTTGACCTGACCGTAAGGCGGTGGAATCACCCCATATTTTTGCGCGTTCCCGTCCGGAACAAACGCTTTATCTCATACCACTTCTATCACGCTTCTCCTAGAACCGAATAAAATTCCTACTTTGACATTGGTAATTTTATATATTTGGCACTCTTCGCCTAACATTCCTGCGCCACGTTGTTCTTCCGTCACATTTGGAAGCTTGCGAATTGCACTTTCACTGAAATAGTTTTTTTCGTAAAAATATCAATATAGTTTCATCAAAACAATAAATAATAAAGCGAAATTTCGGTAAAAAGTTTGACACATAGCGCGCAATGACAGCTGGCAATGGCCAGTATATTTTATAATATTTCTACACATTAAACCTGAAAAAACAGATTAACACGGTCGAAAAGGAGGATAAGAGCTATTTAGATATCTTTATTGGAGAAGCCACGACGCCATATAATAAAAATCTTGTGTGGAAAACAAAGAGAAAAGCAAAGGAACTAGATTGTGAATTTATGTAAGAAGGTAAAAAAATTCGAAGTTAATTGTAATAAAACAATTTATCCAAATTGCTAAATCAGTCATAATACTCTCGATAATTGTTTTCCCTTAGTTTGTGAATATTTCGCAATAACTCTCTCAGAGATATGGAACAGATTAATGTATTGTTCAGCATAGCATTAGCTTTCCGAACAGGCATAGCCCAACGGCAGGTTGGTCCTGTACATTGGAATGTGAAACAATCTATGCTGACGCTGTCTAAGGTAATTAACAGAAACATACAAACCAATACTCGGCATAATTTTAGGATTATCGATCATACCAAGCAACAATCGAATACATATTCATTCTAGTCATTAAACTATTCTAGCCAAGCATACCCTGGAGAAACACGATTGAGTAAAGCCAAGGATAATGCCCGCATCCTCTCATGTAGGGATATCTAAGAAACTATTTTCTACTTTCACTTTGGCATTCTCAATGCATTACCACTGATCGACTCTTTGTGATAGTGAAATAACAGGGTGCTCACAAATCTAATGCCGAGATCCTTCGCTTTAGATTTTGGTCGATAGAATAGTTTTTTGGGCCCTACACTTGGAAACATTATACATAAGTTTATTTTGCCTCCCTATTCACATATATTTGATATACCTTTAAGAAACAATGAAATATGGTATTCTCGGTCCAATATTATTCTTATTATACATGAACGACCTCTGTAATCTAAAACTAACGGGAACATAAATACTTTCGCCGATGATACCGTGATAGATTGAACAAAGCTTATTCCAAGAGTTGAAAATGAATTAAGCGATGTGATACAATGGTAAGAAACAAACTCTCTAATGCTAAATATCAGCAAAAAATACACAACGTTCAGCATTACACAACGAGGGAAATTAAATGAAGAGACTGTTTTACAAATACACAACTGTCCCAAAAACCTTATGAAGACACAACCTGTATTGATCATGAAAAGGCGTAGGAGTAGTTTTCGATGTAAATTTAAATAGGAACGTATTGAGTGCACTTCGAAAAAATTTTCGAAACTTTTTTTTTCGAAAAATACGAAACATGGTAAGTCAAAAAGAATTAAAAAGTATATGTATACTTTGCACTCTGTCAAACAATATTAGAATATGGCATAATAGGATGGGGAGCCTACACACATGTTAAAAAACTTTTAGAGCACAAAAGGCTATACTAAAAGTAATAATTAATATGCCAAATCGAACGAGCTTAAAATAATTATTCAAAGATTTCGATATTGCGAAAATCTGGCAAATTTATGCAAAAAAATTATTCACGCACCATTACAAAAATTCTTATAAATATCAAAGCACACAACAGTCTAAACCCAAGAGTTTTAAACAATGTTATTGTAAGAATGTTTTTGTAAAACGTGCCCACCTCCACACATGATTTTCCTAGTGAGGGGATACTGTTTTCATTAGAGTGTGGCGGTCAAAGACGCATGTATATACACGAGTAAGGAGGTACCGAGTACATCAGCACCTAAACACGAAAAGCCGTCGCTCTCGGTACAACGGTCGAAATCAGAACGCTGAATTCGGGAAAGAACGACAATGGAAGCGAGGGCAACGAACGAGGACAAAGGCGAGAATTGCTAGAGGGCATGAAGAGCGGATAAACTCACATTGCTGACCAGACTACATATTACACACACGAGCGGCCGAGTAAGACGAAGTCATAATACGCCGAGTCCTTTGTCCACAACAACTATAAAAACGGTAGGCTCCAGAGCAGACTATCTCACTTCCCTAGTGAAAGGCTCATATAGCGGAAGTCACTTTCGCTTTCACTTATAACCTTCGTACCTACTGTATTCTTTATAACTTTTACTTTTGCAATTCAATAAATTCTGTAAAACCATCGTGACTTTACACCATCAACACCGCATTAACTCAACCTAAACCGGAGGGCTCATCCACCTCCACAAAAGTAAATAATTTAAGTGCGGAAAATTTAGTTTCTGATTATTATTTATCATATAGTCGAATGAAAATCATTATATTCATTTCTACATGAATATAACAAAAGCCTTCTCTGTCATACCCCTTTTTTTAAAAGAATTTATTTCAATACGATAAAAAAGGGATTTGGTATCACAAAACTATCAACATCTCCAGATCGAAAACGTTTTTCCCAAAATTCAAGCAATCTTGTAATTTTTTTGCAAATTCACTGTACACGGTGCCTAGTTTATGTGGCCAGGGCAATGAATGAATGTGAAAGTTTGGTATGACATGTTTTGTCATAATCCAAGGAAATAAACCGCTCACCAGTGCGCTGTTCGGCCCTCCTGGAGTACTCCTCACACTCCTGCTTGATGTCGGGATAGGATATGTCCACATCAGTGTAGAGCTCTTTATCTCCGCTCCCGGCTGCAGACCCCCCACCTGTCTGCACATCACCTCCCTGCGCACTTCCCCAGCCCGCCTTGCTGGAACCTACTTCTGGAACCAGAAACAATAATCCTGTACAACAGAGCGGGAGAGATGCCTGTCTCCTGGGCTCGGCTCCATGTCCCTCAAGCTGGTCATCATATAACAACGTGGGTCCAGATCAGGCCACCGGGCGGGCTGACCTTCATTTTTAGCACTTTTACACAATTGTTAACACATAAGTTCACTTATATCAAGTATTATTTTATTAATTACTATGAGTAAAACATGTAAAATATTAATATTTGTCCGACATACAAATCGAAATAACTCTACAAGTATACTGAGTTTACACCAACGGAGTGCGCGTTTGTTTTTGTTTTAGCATCGTAGCAAAAATTGAAAATTAAGTCCGAGAGTTTTTTTTTGAAAATACAACGTTTTTTGTAAAGGAAAAATGTCTCATTCATTATTCCGTTTGATTACATTCATAGACGCATTACCCCCACTTCAAGTAAGTGCTGCCAGGCTGAATAATGGATTTTCCATGTATACATACCACTTTTTTTTTCTTAGATACTGCGGAATCATCAATTTAATAAATTAAATAAAAAATGAAATATCTAAAGCCGTAAAAAATAAGGATTACTGGAGAGATTGTTACTGATACAGTTTATTTGGCAGTTAACATGGGTTATGCTGTGAACAAACGTTATTTATAGGTTTAACTATTATTTTATAAAACTGTACAGTTGTCAGTTTAGTTTATTATGTGAAAATTCCTTATGACAGTAAGTAATAAGAAAATAATAAAAGTTATCAGGCGAAAACAAAAGCAAAAACAAATATTAATAATTTAAATATATTAAAGTGTTATCAATTAAATTTATGATCTCCCTAGACATCGTATTATTGCATTAACATACATTTTTAAGCAATATGTAAATATCAATTAGGGATTATTTTAGAATAAACATACCTCCACCGGGATTTTTTTTTGTCACACGTGAAGTCGAGTGTTTTGATTTCAAAAATGATATTTATATAATATAAAAAAATTATTTAAAATGTATCACAGTTCAAAGTTTTACAATTTTGCCATTACAAATCTGACAGTTGCATGTTTTGTCTATGACACGAATAACGCTTTACCGTAGACAGCAGATAAATACTGATTGAATGTATGTATTTATATATGGATTCACCTTGTGTGAATACAGAATGCGCGTCAGATCAAAAAAAAAAAAAAAAAATTAGTAGATTAAAACAAATAATAAAATTAATTTTTTAAAACGTCAATCTACAAAGTTGCTCAACCAATCAAAAAAATAATATTCTTAAAATTCTCAAAATAAGCTTGTATAATGAAATATTTGCTTTTGCTATGAAAACATGACTAACTTGCTGGTGTTTATATTAAATCTAAACATGTATATTTTGATAAATTTACCTGTATCTCGCTTTGCATCGAATGTTTTGTCTCACGTCGTATACCGGTTAACATTATAAAAGGAAAACGCATGGTTGGAAAAAAACTCCCAAAAGCGAGATAATTTTTAAACTGTGGGCAACACTATAACTATTCGGACACACCCGTTAATTATTCACTTAATTTGTCGGACTTTACATTGGATTTTAGAAATCTGGTCACCTTAGTTTAGACTATTTTTCGGTCACATCAGGTGCGCGCATTTCACATCACTGAGAATTAATCGATAATGAAACAATTCCTCACCGGCGCGCTGGTCGGCCCTCCTGGAGTACTCCGAGCACTCCTGATTGACGTCAGGATGCGATATGTCCACATCAGTGTAGAGCGCTTCATCGCCGCTCCCGGCTGCAGACCCTGGCTCGGGCTTGACGGCAGGAACATCTTGCTCAGCGCGGTTCATGGTTGTAATATCTTCCAAGGAGAAGCGTCAATCAAACGGCGTTTATAAAATGGCTGATAACCATAGACACGAACGACGTGTAGACGAGTAATCTTTTTTTTTGTCGGTAATAGGGATGGGACGTTTCGTTCATTTAATTCGTTCATCGAAAATTATATATGTATTGTTAATTCGACCGTTTTACACCTTTAACAAGTTTTTAACCTTTTCGTCACTAAGCATCCAAAACTTCCATCTGGTCCGAAGCGGGGTATCGAAATACCCCAAATCATATTCATAGAAACGATAGTAAATGAGCGTCACGAGCGCCCGCCTCGCGGACATCTGTGCGGCGAATGAATCATCGAACACGTGTGCGCCGACCATCGGCGGATAACCAGTGCTTTTTAAACATTGCGAAATATATTTTTAAATATATTTCGCATAATTATGGAACTGTTTATTATTTTCATTAAGATATTGTTGAAGAAAGGAACATAAAGAATTATAAAATCGCAACTATTTACAAGAAAATAAAAACAATGGAACAACAAATGGTAAACGAAGATAGATGAATACAGAAAATTTTCACACATTAATTGATTTTGTTATCACAAATGATTTTAAGTTAGAGGTAGAAGTATTAGAAAGACCAATAATAATGATAATAACACAACATGATAATGATTGGACTTTCAAAAAATAGGTCAACAGAAAATTATAAAAACGGAAAAAGTTTTAAAAAAATTAATAAATATATTTAAGAAGTATTTTTAAATCAACTCAGAAAACAGAAGTGGCCAGGAATAATACATCTAAAGGTGCTATTGATAATATATTACCGTAAACAACCATGACGTATACAGTGTGTCTCATTGCTAGTTGCAAAAACTTAACAGGTGGCTCTCTGCCTTGATAATGATTCGAAAATGTTTCAGCAACCATGACCAAAAATCAAAAGTTATGGAGATATGCAATATTAAAGTTTGCATTTTTTTTAAACATTTCTGACTCATTTTTGCAAAAAGTTAAAGAATAATTACATAACTTTTATTGATTATAAAAAGTTCATTCGCTTCCATACAACCCTAATAAATGAGAAAAACCGTACAAACAATTATATTTTCGAAGGTTTTTATCATTTTATTTGACTATTAAAGGGAATGAATTCATATTAGATATAAGTTACGTAATGATAATTCAACGTTTTGCAAAAAATTAGTCAGAAATATTTAAAAAAAAAGTGCAAACTTAGATGTCGCATATCTCCATAACTATTGATATGAGGTCATGGTTGCTACAACATTTTTGACTCATAATCAAGGCAGGAATCCACCTGTAAAGTATTGTGGACTAGTTCTGTTACAGCCTGTATATTACACATTAAGAGCAGAGCTTATCTAAGACGCGAACAAGTTTTTGTTCGCTCCAATTACTCAAAATATTTGTGATTACATGTGGGGTATAAGAGCAAAGGCAGCAATATCCAAAATTTAGAAAAAAATGTTTTGAATGCTGTCACCGAGGATAACTAATTTAAAATGAACTGAATTCTAGATTTTATTTATCTATCCCTACAAGAATAATGTTCCCTATAAACTTATGAGTCATATTTCCAATTAAATCTCGAAGAGTATTATAAATTAGTAATCCTCGGTGACGGCATTGAAATTTTTTATGCATATTGCTGTCTTTGCTTTTATACCCCACACATGTCTGTAGAAGTTTTTGATCTTTTCAATAAACTCGACAAAAATTATAGACAGTGATCAGAGTAGATTTTCACAATTCATTTCTTTGAGCGTCATTAATATATTGTCTGTATTTTATTTTTTAAGCATAACTTCGACCGCGCGTACATGAGTAGGTATAAGCACGAATATCTTTAAGTTAATGATGCAGTTTTATCCAGCATTTTCTATTCTCAAACGTACTCAAATAATAGTAAATAAAAATTAAATGCGTTGTGATTGAGTTAAGACAAAATCCATACATTTTAATGTTATGTTATGTTTATATTAATTTACACAACGCCATTTTTTGTAAGAGACGCTTCAAGGGCGCTTTACAGGTGCGACATCCCGAAAAAATGAGTTTGTAGGCTCTTCTTGAAGTGTTCCTGGTTCTCCATAGATCGCAGCACTGGAGGCAGCTGATTCCACATAGCTGGGCCCGCAAAGCTGAAAGCATGTTCCGCAAACTTGGTGGCTCCAGGTCTCCTTGGTACTAGCAGCCTGCAGAGTGCCTCCGATTCAGCTGACCGCAGTGTGAGCCGTCTTCCAGTAATATTGTCTGGGATAGAGAGGTCGATCAAATATTGTGGTGCTTTTCTTTGAAGACTTTTGTACACCATCAGAGCGAGTTTGAAATGTATCCGCTCTGGCAGGCGAAGCCAATGTAGCTGCTTGTAATGTAATATTTTACTGCATTACAGCATTAATCTAAAATCATTATTGTAGTATCCCGAATATACATGTATGAAAAAATATCTTAATGAACTAATTAATTAAGTGAACTAATTAAAAAACAATGAAAAAACCATTTATTATATATACTTTTTTTTAGTACGTGAGACAAAAGAAATAATGAGACAACCCACCATCCTTGTGAAATCTGTAACTTCAAAATCTATCTCGAAACTGTACTTTTTGACTAAAAATTCGTTACAGAAACACGCAGCTGCGAAGAAATGACACGATCGCAAGTAGGTACCTACGACGCACAATATTTGTCGCACGTTACAATACAAGCAACGAATATAACTCCGTGTAGCTGCTGTCTCCCTCGTTCGCATCTGTGCTTGGGGCTACGCAATGCATTAATTAGAGTGAAACAAATAATAATCACAATAACTTAAAGATAAGACACATGATATTGTATGAAAAAGCGCAAATGTATGTACCGCACGAAAATCAGTGGCCCGAAAACAATATTTTTAAATACCATAAGCTTAGAAATTTGGAAAACAAAAAATTGTTAAATATTCGTCACAATTTCCGTTAGGATTTCAAAAAATAAGAAAGAAATCATTTGCATAGTTATTGAGTTATCGAGTTTAAAGCGATCTCTGGGGGATGGAAGTACCCCTGTTCGGTAAGGCAATGTTAATATATTTTGAAGACTGTGATATATCACTACCGTGGGGGATTAATTCCCATAGAATCGACGGCGAACGTGACGCGGATCCACATTCCAATAATACCTTTAACAGTTGGTCGCTTCACTAGACAGGATTTGCCCGGCCACCGTAATACAAATAAATAAGTCGGGGAACTGACTTTAAAATAAATTAAAATTGGGTTTTCAGAGATAATATTTTGTTGAAACGTGCAAGGAATAATAGGATTAACATAGTTTTATGACCAGCAGAGCTTGTCGGCACCGCTTTTAACAATAGGAATGGGCCCGGACTTTGGAACATTTTAGAATTCCCGACGGCCGGGGCAATAAAACGGTTGCCGACACAGAAAAATATTTTTAAATTATCAGTAAATTGGTTTACAAAGGTTTTTTTCTGGAACCGGCGATATAATAATATTTCCGAATAAATCGTCCCAAGGGAATGGGGAGAAAATCCCATCTGTTAACAAGCAGCTGGCGGGAACAGAGAAAAGATTATGCCTAGGCGTTTGAAATCTATTGCTAAATTCCCAGATTATTTATCACTAATCGGGAGGAGAGGTGTCGGTTATATAATTAATAATAATTTAATAATTCAACGAAAGCTTTTATGCCCCGGTATTATATATTATATATTATGTATGATGTATAGGTAAATTTAACATTGAAAGCGAGAGCGAGAGTAATTACGACGCCGCGATCCCAAAAAGCAATTAATTACGCAACGACAATAGGTACATGCAGACTTGATGTATCATTTAACACACACAAAAAAAAAGGAAACAAAGTCAATGGAAAGTAAGAAACCTATAAATTAATAAAATAAATACAAGATATCATATAAATATACTGTGTAGGATCAGGATTATTTTTTTTGTATTAATATTCGTAATAGCTATTTTTTTTTTGCTTTTCTAATCAAAATTTATTGTAATGTGAAAATACATATAGGTGTATGATAGACGATGTATTTTGTAACTATGTAAAATAAAATGTAAGTATAATCTCTTATATCTGTACCTAAAATATTGTGGCAAATGTTATTATTAATTATTATTGAATGACTCGTCAAAAAGCTTTTATTTTAAAATATATAATTAAGAGTAAGATTTTAATCTACAAAAGGCTGAAAGATTTTTTTTATCTGGAAACCGTGTAAAATGGAATTGCCAATTAATGAATACAAATTGGCGAAATGCCGGAATGGATTAATTTTGAATTGAAGAAAATAAACATATATCTATAGTTTTTTTTTGTAAGATTAAATTGTCGATAAAATGGCTACTTTGTTTAGTTGTAATAATTGCGTAATGTTATGATTTGGTTTTAATCAAAATTGAAAACACCTCGAGATGTATTTTTATATTAAGTCAAATGTGGTTTATTCTATGCGTGCCGTAATGATTTTGGTAGACAGTAAAATTATACCTACTGTATGTTCAATAATTATAATTAATCGTTAGAGTGATATAAGTTTGTAATAAGCGAGACTGTGTTATTTATTAAATTCTATGTGAATACTGAATTGTTTTGGGTTTAGGAAAAATATGCTAACTTATGTTTTATCGACGGATCCCTTTCCTACAGACATATAGAGGAGATACCTAATTATTTTTAAAATCAATAACCTTCTTTTAGATCTCAAAAAGAGAAACGAATTTAATGAGACACTGACTCAGTGCTTTTAATTAATATGAATAGATTATTTGCTCTAATATGTGGAAAGAGTGGACCGTATTCTTTTATTTCAAATACTGCCTATCTAATATTATTAAGGTGTCAAAAAAAAAATTGATTTGTAAAGACTACACCTGTTAGTTTTTTTTACTTTTGGTTAAACTTACGATTTTTTTTATGTAATTGTTGGTCCAGAAGAAATGAAATTAAAAGAAATTTAACTGGAAATTTAATTATAAAAAAAATTAATTATAGAATTTAATTATAAAGTTAATTATAAAATTTAATTATAAATTTAATTATAAAAGAATTTAAAAAGAAATTGAACTATACAAAAAAGGAGTAGTTACGGCTGGCGTAGGCACGGGAGCTGCTATAAAGGAAAAATTGTGCATAAGACCGAGCTCTGCACATGGCCAGGAGACGGAAAGACTGAGGAAGCCGCCGGGGGCGTGGCCGAGAAGGAGATCGAGGGTGAGGAAGCGCTGGTCCAACCAAGGAAGAGAGATCGGCACAGGAACCAATACGGGAAAGACGAAGAAGATTAACCCAATGGCGAACTTGGAGGGCGCTGCCCTGTAGACTCGAAGACCAACACCCCGTTCGAGCAGATTATATGAGGGGGCAGCCGGCTTCAAGTGAATCAGTTACGATCGAGATTCGGAGGAGAGAGTTGCGATCGGGAGTCGGAGGAAGCAGTTGCAATCGGGAGTCGGAAGTGAATCAGTTGCGATCGGGGTTCGGAGGAAGCAAGTTGCGATCGGGAGTCGGAAGTGAATCAGTTGCGATCGGGGTTCGGAGGAAGCAAGTTGCGATCGGGAGTCGGAAGTGAATCAGTTGCGATCGGGGTTCGGAGGTAGCAAGTTGCGATCGAGATTCGGAGAAGTGCGAGTTGGAGGAAGTGAGTCACGCTTGAGGCTCGGAAGTGAATCAGTTGCGAATCGAGAGGAGATCCGAAGTACGGGTCGCAGTTACGGACGTGAAGCAGGAAAAGTGAGGTGACAGTCGAACCGAGATCGGGAGTCGAGAGGTGACGCTGAAGTGAAATCGGGAGTGGAGAACGCCCAACGCCTTAAGTACTCTTTTTATGTATACAACAATCGAGATTTTTGCAGACATTTATTTTAATAGTGATTGTTTTCGCATAAGTTAGTTAATAAGTAGAATATAAATTTTGTGTTTGCTTTTCCTTTTATCCATAAAGTTAATTAGATAGTTTGAATTTAATTAATGTGATTTTTTCTCAAAAATATCCTATGAGTAAGTAGATTGTACATTTCTATGTTGTTTTTTTTAAATATTAATTAGATAATTTCGAATTTTAAACTAACTTAACTTTTCTCCGAGTAATCTTCCTCAGGGAAGCAGATTGCGTAATTTTCTGTTCCTTTTCTTTCATATACACATAATTGTGGATTGTGTTTAAATTTTAACTTCTCTTCAAAAAAAAATTTTTTTTTGGAAATTGATGTGTTGTTTGTATATTTTCTTTCGCCTATTATAATAATTGAATTTTCTGTAAATACTATAATGCCTTGCCTTTGAATGTGTGTATATTAAACTGTGTGGACCTCGAATACCGCGCCTAATTTACACCTCCTGCCATTCCTTCCTCTGTGACTAAATTATGTATGAGACCGGTAAGTCGTAGAGCCACGACTGCACCGAAGAATAGACGGTGCCCGTAAGTGGAGGGCACTCGTCTTCAGAGCAAATTTGATGCGTCCGCGACCTGCATGTGACGTACCGCATCGCGTCCTTTGTAAATTAGAATATAAGTTTTATTTTAAAATAGATTTAGGTAATTTTAAATTTCGCGCGGCACCACGGGTTGCCACCCCGCACCGCCAGGGGTTGGTAGGGTGCCATTGCGGGTGGGGGAGGCTACCCCCCTCCCCCGCATACACAGAGAGTTGAAGCCGGTGGGCCAAGAACGCCTTCTTGTTCAGTTTCGGCCGCGGTGAGGGAAGCAGCTTGCGCTGCCCGGGCTCCTGCCCACGGCGGGCACTCAAGCTGCCGCCGCATGTTTCCGAGAATCAGCGATCCGAGCGGATCAGCGCCACCCGCGTTGCTCGAGGAGGAAGCGCTGTGGATGGTTCCAGACGATGGCCGCTTCACCACGGCGGGCCCTGAGCCGCCGCCACGTATGCTCAAGAACGCGGGGCGGCGCGGTCAGCGTCGCTTGAGGAGAAGATGACCTGCAGCGCTCTGGACGGTTCCAGGTGATGGCCGCTTCACCACGACGGGCCCTGAGTCGCCGCCACGTGCGTTCAAGAACGCGGGGCGGCGCCGTCAACGTCGCTTGAGGAGAAGAGGGCGGCCCGCAGCGCCCTGGACGTGCTTCCGCGGCCTGGAACACGTGCGCTCTCCACGCGGTGTGCCACCCGCGGCATCCAAATGGCGGCAACGAGGGTCTCCGATAGTGAACATGTGATTTTTTTTGTGTGAAGCTTTTGTACTGATTGTGAAAGGACACGATTAACCTAAGTGAAGGTCGAACTGCTGGCGTTTAGGTTAGAATTAGTTATAAAATTAGTAATAGTGCTTTAGAACGTAAGGTTTAACTGTTTTTTTGTAATAAATGTATATAATAGTGCCAAAGTGTTTGAAATTCCCGCTCCACCTTCCTTGACAAGGCATCTTATTGATAGACAAAGACTGATTAATAGAGACGAGCTATCAGAGTGATATCAACTGTTTCGAATTGGAGAACTCATTGAAAGTCCTACCTATCTATCAATACATGAGAAAATTCGTCTATGCTCCCCTCGTGTCTATGTTCGGCATTCATTTGACAATCGCCATTTCCTTTTCTCTTGCTAGCCGGGAGGTGCGGGACCATGAGCCGCGCTGAGCAAGATGTTCCTGCCGTCAAGCCCGAGCCAGGGTCCGCAGCCGGGAGCGGCGATGAGGGAGCGTCCTCCGCTGAGACAGAAATAATATGGCTCCCCGGCATTAAGCAGGAGGCCGACCAGCGCGCCGGTGAGGAGTTGCTTCATTATTGATACATCCTTAGGAAGTGAAATGCTCGCATCTGATGGGACTGTTCAAGATGGATGGGCCAAATTATTGTTCTTTGCAGTTTTTAAATATTCTCCATACATTTTGACATTTGAGACGTTTTATCTATGATTAACGTCAGTGTACTAGTGATGGAAAAACTTTTTCAGTGAGTGAACTATAATTCATCTTGTCGTTCACTCAAGTGAACGGTCCACTTTCAACCGTTCATTTGAAGTATTGATTTTCAGGGTCTGCAGCCAGAAGCGGCGATGGAGGAGCGGGCGGTGAAGCGCCCCACACGGAGATAGAGATATCGCATCCTGACATCAAGCAGGAGTGCTCGGAATACCCCAGGAAGGCCGACCAGCGCGGCGGTGAGTAGTGGCTTCATTATTGATGTGACCTTAAAGATGGTCTAAACTAAGGTGGTTAACAATTAATACTTCTTACTAGCCACTCATGTATATTCTGTCATAATGGTTTTTGAAATATCATTTTATACTTAAACAAACTTGTCCACTTTCGAGAATGAAATGTTTACAGGGGCCGCACCTAAATTGGCGTTGAATAATAAATATTATCTTTGCAGATCTCTTAAGAATGCAAGATTATTTTAAGGAAAATTCAACTGCACCTTCGCCCGCCTCTGGACAGCAGCCGGAACCGCTTAGTATAGCTGAAAAGAAGATGTTTTCATGTTCGCAGTGCAATTATTCTTGCAATTGTATGTCAAGTTTAAAAGTACATGTACTTAACCACACTGGAAAAAAACTTTTTTCGTGTTATGAGTGCAATTATTCATGCAATACAAAATATCACTTAAAAAGACACAGTCTTACGCACTCTGGTGAAAAACTTTTTTCATGTTCGCAGTGCAATTATTCTTGCAATGACAAGTCAAATTTAAAAGTACATGAGCTTAACCACACTGCAAAAAAACGTTTTTCATGTTCGCAGTGCAATTATTCTTGCAATCATAAATCAAATTTAAAAGTACATGAGCTTAACCACACTGAAAAAAAACTTTTTTCATGCTTTCAGTGCAATTATTCATGTAATACAAAATCACACTTTAAAAGTCATACTCTTACGCACTCTGGTGAAAAATTGTTTTCATGTTCGCAGTGCAATTATTCTTCCAAAACAAAATCAACCTTAAAAAGACATACTCTTAGGCACTCTGGTGAAAAACTGTTTTCCTGTTCGCAGTGCAATTATTTATGCAATACAAAATCAAACTTAAGACATACTCTTACGCACTCCGGTGAAAAACTGTTTTAATGTTCGCAGTGCAATTATTCTTGCAATCATAAGTCAAGTTTAAATGTACATGTGCTTAAACATACTGGATAAAATCTTTTTTTCTGTTCGCAGTGCATATATTCTTGTAATATGAACAACACTTTAAAAGCCATATTCTAAAGCACATAAGAGAGAATCTTTTAAGCTCGCAGTGCAATTATTCGTACAATCGGACGTCAATCTTTTTAGTACATTTGCGTAAGCACACGGGTGAAAAAGTTTTTTGTCTTTCAGAGTGCACTTATTCGTAGTCACAATTCATGCTTACAAATACATATACTTTCACACACCAGGAGGTTACTTTTTTCTTGTTTACCATGCAATCATACCTGCATTCAAAATTTGAATTGAAATTAATAAATATGTATATTTTTAGTAACTGTAATTTTTAACGAACGATCTGTATATTGGAAAAAAATTATAGAATTAGTTATTTTTTTAGATCACAAGAACATTGTATATATTTTTCAATATTATTAAATTTCCCAAAAAACCTGTTCATTTATTTCGATATCAATCCTATGGTTATAAAGGCGTTAAAGTCTTAAAGAACTGTGAATATTTTCAATAATTAAAACATTACATTTTTTATGAAATAATATTTTCCTAGTGACTTTATTTTTGTTTATTAACATATACGGTATCTATATTAGTAAAAATATCTAGTAGAGTAGCTTGTTGGTGTAGTGGTTATGATGCTCAACTAGTGATCTGGTGGTCGGTGGTTCAAGCCCCATTCCAGGGGACCAGCAAGTTAGTCCTATTTTCATATTACAGGCTTTTGGCTATGTTTTAGAATAGTAAGAATATTGAGGCGATACGTCATCCTCTTGTTTCCATCTCTATTTAAAAAAAAATAGTTTTTCTTTAACCGGGCCTTATTTGGACGGCTTGTATAAATAATGTCCAGTTGTTAAAAGTTGGATTAGAAAAACGTTTTAAACATAGGTTTTTACGGAAACAGTTCGTTTGATTGGTGAAGAACGCAAAAATCTATGCTTTAAATGATCACTTACTTTGATCCAACTTAAAACAACCTGTCCTTAGTCCGTGAATGTCCATGTGAGGAGTTCCGGGTCCGATTTCCACTGGGGTCACAATACAGCTGCGTGATTTTATCGGGCTTTGATATTTTTTCTTTGCATCTCGCTACAAAATAGGGCCTTATAAGATGTTGGATCGTTATAAATTAAAATCAAACTAAAAAAAACTATGAAGATATTCATTGAGCTACAACTGTTTATAATTTTAATGGAACGTGAAGTATTAGGATAAAATCAAAAAAAATATATAAAAAACATTCTGAACACATCACGGTTCCTCTGGAGGACGCTGAATATTTTTTAAATTTTTTTACATACCTATTTATTAAGACTTGTATGTACTTCACACCTCCTTTTTCTAAATTGCTGTTATAATTTCAAACAACTATCTATACTGTATTGTCAATTCTGTAATTTCTTGCTGTTCTCTTGATTTCTTGTATATATTATTATGTAAAAGATACTTCTCTTCCGTATATTGAAACAAATAAATGTCAGAAATATGGTCAATAAATAGTATAGGAGAAAGGACAGTGTCAATATAACAAAATAAATGTCACGAAAGGTCAGGCACTAGGATCTCTGAATATCCTGCAGCAAAGAAAGCTGCGAGATAAAATGTCTCTGAGCACTCGGGCACATAGGCTTCATGGCACAAACGTTTAGTTTTTTGTGAAAATATTAAGAATATAAATGCGACACAAATTCTGTGTTCGCATCTCTATAAAAAAAATGTACCATTCGACTGATCTGACCCAAATTTTTGCATACATATGATTTAGAACCTGGCGAATGGGCGACATTTTCCATTTCTCCCTTTCCCTTAATATATTTTCTGTAAAAATCTACACCGTTTGACCGATCTGACCCAAATTTTGCATACAATTATTTTTCAAGTCCCGGCGGGTAAAAAAGGCGAAATATACCCCCTCTCCATTTACCCCACCCCTACTCCTAATATATTTACTGTACAAATCTACACCATTTGACCGATCTAGCCCATTGAATACCATTCATTAGGACCTG